>PVKE010039218.1:0-15108 GCA_004027555.1 Craseonycteris thonglongyai
GACGAAAAACAACCGCGAAGGGAAGTTGCTCTGGAATTAGTCAGAGCCAAGTTCGAATCCCACCTCTAACTGATTGGCTATGTTGCTTCGGTCATGTGGTGTTACTTCTAAAGAACTAGCCCTCACTTTCTTCATCCTCAAAGTTAGGATTCTACCTACTTGGTTTGAGTTGTAATGAGGATCAGATGAAGTAGTATTTGTAGTGCTTAGTAAATAGCAATGCCTGCTATTTAGTAGGTATGGCAGCTTCATTGCAAAAACTGGCCATGATTTTACATTGTGTGTGTGTGTGTGTGTGTGTGTTTATACCCTTAGATACAAGACTTTGAAATTCCTCCCTTTAGGTCATAGAATTCGTTTTTCATCCTTTGAGTCTCTGATGGCCTTTTGAGTTATCTTGGCTAATGTACTAGGGTGATTCCAAGCCTAGACCTTAAGAGTCATTATGTTCTTTCACTCTTACTCTTGGACCCTTGTGACTGCTGTGACAGTAAGCTTGGGCTGGAATGCTGGAGGATGAGAGAGCACACGGAATTGATCTGAACTGTCTCATCTGAGTCCATCCTAGCTCCACTAGACCACTGCTAACTTACCAATTCAAAGACTTGTCAGAAAAAAAGAAGTCCTAGTTGTTATTGTTTGAAGGATAATTGAGATACAACAAACTTCACATACTTAATGCAATTTGACAAATTTTATATATGTAGTGATATAAACACAATATGATTATAGCAATGGAGCTATAACCACTAATGAATATATCTATTCCCAAAGTTTTCTTCTGTCCCTTTGTTGTCCCTATCCCCAGGCAATCACTAATTGATTTCTATCACTTTAAATCCGTGAATATTTCCTAGAATTGTATATACATGTAATCATGCAGTGTGTACTCTTTTTAGGGGGAGGGAAGCCTTTCTTACTCAGCATAATTATTTTGAGGTTCATCCATATTGTTGTATGCATATTGATGAGTAGCACTTCACTTCATGGACTTACCGTCATTGTTTATCCACTCATCTGTTCATGGGTGTTTGCATCATTTTCAGTTTCTGGCTACTGTAACTAAAGCTGCTGGAGACATTTGTGTGAAAGTCTTTGTATGGACATATGCTTTAACTTCTTTGGGGAAATGGCTGGGACTAAAATGGCTGTATCATATAGTATGTGTATGCTTAACTTTTTAAGAAACTGCTGAACTATTTTCCAATGTAGTTGTACCAATTTATATTTTTATCAGAAATGGTGCTTTTTGTTTTGTATCATTGCAAATAGTTGATATTACTAGGCATTTAACTTTAGTGGTTCCAAAAGGTATGTAGTGCTATTTTATTGTTTTGATTTATAGTTCACTAATGACTAATGATGTAGAGCATCTTTTTTATATGCTTATTTATTACCGTGTATATCTTCTTTTATTTTTCAATTCAAGTTCATATACAATGTTATGTTAGTTTCAGGTGTACAACATAATGATTAAACATCTATATAACTGACAAAGTGATCACCTCAATAAGTCTAGTACCCATCTGGCACCATACAGTTATTCCAATATTATTGACTATATTCCTTATGCTGTACTTTACATCCCCATGACTGTTTTTATAACTGGCAATTTGCATATATTAATTTTTTTCTCTTTTCACCCATCCCCTAACCCATGTCCCATCAGTTTGTTCCCTGTTAACTATAGTTCGGTTTGTGTTTTATTTGTTTATTTTGTTCTTTAGATTCCACATAGAAGTGAGGTTATATGGCATTTGTCTTTCTCATATAACTTATTCCACTTAGCATAATACTTTCTGGGTTCATCTGTGTTCTCACAAATGGTAAGATTTTATTCTTTTTTTATGGCTGAGTAACATTCCATTGTATACAAGTATACTTGTATGTACCACCGCTTCTGTATTCATTAGTCTGTTGATGGACACCTAGGTTGATTTTGCATCTTGGCTATTATAAATAATGCTGCAGTGAGCATAGGGATGCATATATGCTCTCAAATTTGTGTTTCAGATGTTTTTGAATAAATACCCAGAAGTGGAATTGTTGGGTCATAAGGTAGTTTTATTTTTACTTTTTTGAGGACCTTTCAAACTGCTTTTTCATAATGGCTACACCGATTTACAATCTCGGTTTCATTTTTTCCACATTCTCTCCAACACTTGTTGTTTTTTGATTTATTGATATAGCCATTCTCACAGCTGTGAGGTGATACCTCATTGTGGTTTTAATTTGTATTTTCCTTATGATTAGTGATGTTGAGCATTTTTTCATATGTCTATTGGTCATCTGTATGTCCTTTTCATTTGTATAGCTTCATGAAATGTCTATTTAAATAATTTGTCAGTTTAAAAATTTGGTTGCTTATTTTTTTTTAGTTTTAAGAGTTCTTTAACCACTCTGTGTACAAATCCTTTATCAGATATATGTTGTACAAAAATTTATTTCCAATCTGGATCTTATCGTTCATTCTCTTAACAGTGCCTTTTGAAGAGAACTTTTTAATTTTTATGAGGTTCAGTTTATCAGATTTTCTTTTATACAGCATGCTTTTGATGTCATATCTAAAAACTCTAAATCAAGGTTATGTAAAATTTATTCCTATGTTTCCTTCTAGAAGTTGGCCAGTTTTCTGTTTCACATTTAAGTCTATGATCTATAGACTTTTCCCTAATTACAACAAAATGCCTGTTGGGTACAATATGCCTCCAGAAATATTTCTCTTTTTTTGATTTTTGTTGGTCAAAACAAAGCACTGCAATCTTTCTGTTTCTCTCTGGAGCTTCCTTTCTTTCCAGTTTGATCCTTAATTAGGATAAAAGGTGAGTGTATTTTCCTTCATTTCTTCTTCTAACAGAGGGTCACAAAATGTACCCAAAAGGATAATACATCTGGCTTTAGGAAGTGGCCTGGCCTCAGGGATTTGTCCCCTATCTTGCTGGCTCTGTCTGGGTCATTGTAGGTGACTGGCCTATATACAGATTTTCTTCTTAATTAAAGGCCCCATGCATTGCAGTTGTCAGCAAATTTGTGTCCGGCGGGCTGAAATCCAGCCTGTTTACCACCAGTGGGAAGGGAAATGGGGTAAGTTTGCCTTTTTTGCAGCTGGTCAACCACCAGAGGGCGCATCTTTCCTAACTCATAGAGGGACCCTGTTATCAGTAGCCTGTTCGGAATGTTCCATGTATTTCCAGGGTCTCTTATGGACGGACACTTTTTTGATTTGGTCATCCTCTCCTCCCGTACCACCAGTGCTGCAGTGATATTTTTAATGCATAGATTAGCATGTGGTGCCTTTGCCAATATGTCCTGAGTTATTTCCTGGCTTTAGCAGACTACAGTTGGGTCGCGTCCTGTTGCTTATTTGGTATTTCAGATTTCCTTCTGGCCTCTAATCAGTTTTACGGGCCTCAGATCAATTCCCCAAATTTCGGAGTTGCCTTTAACTTTGGCAGTGGCACGGCACACCGAGCCTGCACCGACACATGTCTGTCCATATGCCTCAAGCAGAAAACTTAATAAAAGGAGAGGGGAGCGGAAAAACCATGACATGTGCAACAGAGACGCTTTGGAGAGGAAGCTGCACTTATTGGCAAGGTGATGAAGACAAGGGAAAACAGTATTGCTACCATCTGTATCCCCTTTCTGAAGTGAAGCTGGAAAGAATTCACAAACTCTACTGGCCAGAACAGTCAAGGCAGTGGAATCCGTCTGTTCCCCCTGAAGGAAGAAAGCTTAAATGCTTGGGAAATTACAGCTAAATCAAATGTCACAGTGCTTTCAGTCGCATTGCCTCACTGCTCGGCTCTCACAGGTGTTGTCATCCACATCTCCATCCTCTTTCCTTGCGACTGCTGCTCCCCGAACGTCAGAGGAGAGAGCACAGAACCCCCACAGGCACGTTCTCCTTGTTGACCTCAGTGTGCCTTTTCTGTGGCATGGGAATGCTTTATTTTCTTTTTTAAAGTTGTGTAAGATACACATAACATAAAATTGACTATTTTAGCCAATTTTAAGTGTACCGTCCAGTGGCATTAAGTGCATGCACATTGTTTTGCAACCACCACCACCATCTATCTCCAGATCGGTGCCATCAAACAAAACTGAAACTGTACACCCATTAACCAGCTCCCATTCCCTCCTCCCACTGCCCGCAACAGCCACCAGGCTCTCTGCGAATTTGACTACTAGTGGAATCGTACAATATTTGTCTTTTGTGACTGGCTTTACTTACTGCACTTAGGATGTTTTCATGGTTTATCCATGTTGTAGCACGTATCAGAGTTTCCTTCTTTTTTAGGACAATATGTATGTACCACACTTTGCTTATCCATCCATCTGTCAATGGGCATTTGAGTTGTTTCCATCTGTTGGCTATTGTGAAGAATCCTGCTATAAACATTTGTGTACAAGTATCTGTTGGAATCCCTACTTTCAATTCTTTTAGTATATACCCCAAAGTAGAATTGCTGGTTTATATGGTGATCAAATATCTTATTTTGGGGGAGAACTACCATACTGTTTTGCGTAGGGGTTGTGCAATTCTATATTCCCATCAGCAGTGCACAAGGGTTTCAGTTTCTCCACGTCCTCCTGTTGATACCACTGACAAATGGCTTTTTCCTAATTCTGTGCTTTAATTGTATATTTACAGACCTAATCAACTGTTCTAGGGAATTGTCTAGTTTCCTCTCCAAGTCCTTTATTCAAAGTAGATATTACATATACAGTGCCTATCAAAGGGACTAATTAATAAATATTCAAAATTTAATTATCCTTCCCCACTCCTGGTTCCTTTTTTTATTTCTTTCCTCCTTTTATTTTTCTTTCTTTTCTTTTCTTTCTTTTTTTTTAAACATTATCATCATCTCTCTTGTAGTGAGTATCCATATCCCATATGACAGGGGGTGTAAAATAATTAAATTAAAACTTCTGGGCTTCTGTAAGAAATGTCACATAATTTTCTTTAATGCCTAATGAAGGACACTTTTCAACTTAGATTCTACTTGGCAGTTACTCTTTGTAAGAAAGTAAAGGAGGAAAGACACCCATTATCCCAAGGCAAGAAGCAAGGACACAAAACCCAGAGGCAGAGACAGATGGAATGGCAAGGGACCTACCAGTACATACAGCCAGGAGAGACGGGGGGTGGGGGTGGGGGGTGGAGGAGGAAGAGAGGGAGAGAGAGAACCTGCCTGTTCTGGCTCATAGAGAGTGATGACTACAACCGTTACTTGGCAGGCTACATTGGAACAAAGCCGCATTTACTTAAATACACCAATTGACACATATTCTGTACCTAAGAGACTGAGACATTTCTGCAATAGTAATAAATCCCCTGACAACAGAAACCGGAATGGGTCAAGAGTAGCCTGTGTGGGACGTTGGGAGAAGGATCATCAGGACTTAAGCAAAAACGATAACAACAATGAAGGCAACCATTTATTGAACGCGGTGTGCAAAGTATTATGGTATTATTTTGTACCACATGATGAGCTACTACCTGATGATGATAATAATGTAAGTGCTTTTAATATATATGATCTTATTTAGTCGGCCCTATTATATTCATTAGAGTCATCTAAATTATGCTATAGTAATAATCCTCAAATTCCAGAGGCTTAGCATATGAAATACTTGGTTCTCGTTTGCATAAAGTCTGCTGGAGGTCCAGAGCAGCTCTGCAAGGCAGCTGGCCTCTGTTTCAGCTCAGCGTTTCAGCCTGTGCCAATCATATCACATTTCCACATCAATGCATTCAACAAACACCAAAGCTGGGGAAGAGCGAGGGGGGAGGGTCAACACCAGAATTAAATGCCCTCTTCGGGAAGTGGCACATGTCTAAGCTTCTCACATTTTATGGGCCAGAACCAGTAGCACGATCCTGAGTAACTACAGAAGGCAGAGAAGTGCAATCCTCCCAAGGGCCCTGGAGGAAAGGGCCAGAGCTTGGAGAATATATGTATGTTTCACCAATGCTATAAGGACCATTATTCTCTTCATTTTACAGACGATGCATTCCATTCTTGTTAATCTGTTAGTAACATTTTGTGCAGTTTCCTCTGCCAGATTCTGGTATGATGAATCAAAGTGCTTATAGATTTTTCTTTTCTCTGGATTCTTTAGAACTTTGAAAATTACTTGTATTAGGGGAGAGAGAGACCAACTAGACCTATCTTTTCAAATGGTACTGTCTCATTTCAGATGGCACATGTGGTCAGCCTAGTCTCATTGGGCTAAATCAAGCTTGTCCAGCAGCTCACAGGCTGCATACAACCCAGGACGACTTTCATTGTGGCAAAATGCAAATTTGTGAACTTTCTTAAAACATTGTGGAATTTTTTTTGTTATTTTTTGTTTTGTTTCTTAGATCATCAGGTATTAATAGTGATAGTGTATTTTATGTGTAGTCCAAGACAATTCTTTCAATGTGGCCCAAGGAAGCCAAAAGATTGGACACCCCTGGGTTGAATTCAAGGTGTCAGTAGATGCTGACCATATGTACCGTTTGAAATGGGACAGTACTGTTGTTTTCTGTCTCATTTAAAATTGTACATCTGCTCAGCCTAGAGAGAAGGAGAGAGGAAAAGAGAGAGAGAGAGAGAGAGAGAGGAAGGAAGGGAAGGGAAGAGAAGGGAAGGGAAGGGAAGGGAAGGAAAGGGAAGGAAAGAGAAGAGAAGGGAGAAGAATGAAACTTCATGACTGACAAACTGGCTGATCAGCACAATGGGAAGGTGAAGCTTTGGTGTCTACACCCACAGCTGTCTTTAGGGGTGGTTATTGTTTTTTCTGCTGAGATCCTTTCTGCCAGCTGAGAGATTGTGAGGAAAAGCCAGCTTTATCTTTTCTGATGGTCTGTTCGAATGGTCCCTTCAATTAATTTTAGCTAGATTTTAAAAAGCCTATTTTCATGTGACTTTTTAAACACCTTTTCTGTACTAGCCAATCATCTGCAATGACCCCGACAGAGCTAGCAAGACAGAGGACAAATGCCCGCGGCCAGGCCACTTCCGAAGGTCACATGTATTATCTCTTTGGGTACATTTTGTGACCCTCTGTTAGAAAGAAGAAATGAAGGAAAATCTGTTCACCTTTTATCTTAATAAAGGATCAAACCAGAAAGAAAGAAAGCTCCAGATAGAAACACAAAGATCACAGTGCTTTGTTTTGCCCAACAAAACTCAGAAAAAGGATAAAAATATGTCTAGAGGCATATTGTACCCACCAGGCATTTTGCTGTAATTAGGGGAAAGTCAGAGAAGGCTGCTGAATTGAAAAGAACTACAGCTATATTGGCTTTTCCTCTTCAATGAATTAAAAAAAAAAGTGGTTTGTGGTGTGTGTGTGTGTATCATAATAAACAGGGATCTGTCTGACAATGAACGTTCTATTTCTACAAATTATTGAAATTGAAGAGATAGCAAAACTTGCCTCAAAAGATAAGAAAATAAAACTCAGAGAAGAAGAAACTAAGAGCTTATTTCTTAGAATATCAACTCGGACTAGACAGGAATAGGTTTGCTCAGAATAGCCAGAA
This sequence comes from Craseonycteris thonglongyai, assembly GCA_004027555.1. Lineage (NCBI taxonomy): Eukaryota > Metazoa > Chordata > Mammalia > Chiroptera > Craseonycteridae > Craseonycteris > Craseonycteris thonglongyai. The sequence goes on from PVKE010039218.1 coordinate 7,538, forward strand.
GGAGTTTTTGAGCTTAATTTGCAACAAAAAGAAGGGCGAGATTTGCTCAGGGCAGATGATGTACTGTTTAACAAATAGCAGAGAAAAGGCCCTGCCTCCTACCTTTGATTTTGCTTGCATTTCTTTCTTCTTTGTTTTTTTTTTCCTCATGAAGGAGAATGATCTTCAAGCAAAGGAGCAAAGGGAAGACTAGAAATCAGTGAAAAAGGTAATTAAAGTTGAGATTTGTACAAGAGCACTTGGGCCTCTGTTAAGAGCCTAGATCAAAAGTCATAGGCAGCTCATGACCCAGATCAAAGCCACATCCTTGTAGCTGGTAATCTTTGAGAAATCATGGAGTGTGGGAGAGTGTCCAGAATCTTGGAGAGGGGCTTGTGCCCCAGTTTTCAAAAGGAGGGGGTTAGAAAAAACAAATAGTTGGCTAATAAAGCTTGGCCTGGATCCGAAGTCGTGCAAAATGACTATTGGCGAACCACTGCAGGACAAAAAGGTGGTGACGACTCATTCTTAACTTTTCAAGTCCAGCCAAATTAGTATTGTTGTTTTCTTCTGATTCTTTATTAGACTTGTTAATTAAGGACATTCCAGAGACAGTGTAGAGTCTCATCATTTGGGGCTCCACGTAGATGGTCATCTGCTCACAAAGACAATTTCTAAGCACCTACCTCGTCTAAAGCAGCTACTCAGGTAATAGCGATAAAAGTTTCCTTATCATTTTTATTTAAGACATTTATTGCAGTGACTTTGTTTATTGTCTGGCCCCTTTCCCACTAGAGTGCAAACTCCATGCAGTTGAGAATCACATGTGTTTTGACCTGCACTGTAGTCCTATCATATTAAACGGTGCCCTAGCAGGAAGCACTCAGTAAGTGCTCATTGAGCAAGTGGATGATGCTTAAATACATTTTTTTTTTCTGAAAATACTTTCCATAATAGAAATGTGAGATATGGTAATTATTTTGGCAAGACATTTAAACAAAATTGTCCATTATTTCCTTGATGATGAGGTGGAGAAATTCATTGATGGTCTTATAGCTTCCAGCGTGTGGTGCAGCTGCCAGTTGTTGCAGGCATTTTAGACCGATTTGTAAGGCACACCAGGGACAGCGGCTAGCTCCTGATTTTCTTTACATCCCCCTTTGTGGTTCTGTGACCACATGAAGTGTATCAAACTGACATTACAAGTGAAAGGCATGTGCTGATCCCAGTACAGTTCATCCCATCAATGTAGGCTGACCAGACGTCCCGTTTGAAATGGAACAATACCATTATTTTCTGTCCTGTTTAAAACAGGACATCTGGTCAGTCTACATCAAATTAACCTTCCTTTTATTATGCTTGTGATCACGTTGCTCATATTTAACATTTACTTCATTCTACATTGTTTCATTATGATTTATTTTAATATAGTTTATAGGTTTGAATAAGTTCGAAATTCAAAAGGTAAGGTACACAGACCACTACCACTATCCACCAACCACCCACTTCTTCAGTCCATAGAAACCAATGTTATTTATTTCTTTGTATTCTTCCAGAGATATTTTAGTGTACACAAGAATACATATGTATGTGTCATACATGTTAATACACACTTGCCTGCCTACCTGTTATCTGTTATCTATCCATCTATCATATATTTATTATCTATCACCCTCCCCCCTCTTCATACATGTATTTAGCATACTATATGTACAGTTCTGTACTTTTTCTTCCATCAAATATTTTAGAGAACCCTTCATGTTCATACCCCAAATACATCCTCATTTCTCATTTAGGGGTGCATAGTATTCCATTTGTAAGCTATGTCACAATTTCTTTACCCTATCACCAAATGATAGACTCAGGTTTTTCCATTTTTTACTATTATAAACAATGCATAATCTTGTGTATTATATTATTTCACACATGAGCAGTATATTTATCTTTAGGAGAAAAGTTCATAGAGGTGGAATTGCTGAGTCAAAGAGATAAGCAATAGTCATTTTGATAGATATTCTAAATTTCTCTTCTAAGGGCTGGTACTAATGCATACTCACTGTTCTCCATATTCTGTGTAGTTTTAAATTACATTTCTTCTATTATGAAAAAAAGTTGATCATCTTTTCTCTGTTTAAGAGACATTTGTATTCCTTGACTTGTCTATTTATATACTTTGTTCACTTCCTACTGTGTTATTAGCAGTAACTTATTTTTCAGAATTTTTTATACTTTCAGGAAATACACTTTTGGGGGGATATAGAGTGTATATATTTTGTAGTAGCATTTACAATTTTTCTTCATATAGTTTCTGCCATTTCTTTTTAGGAGTTTATTCTTTATTCTTTAGGTGTTTCATCTTTCTTGCAATTATTGTAAATGGAGTTATAATAGGTTTTATGTATCTGAGTTGCTTGCTATACTGTATGCATGTCTTTATAAGCCAGGAGCTTGCAAACTATAGCTCTCAGGCCAAACATGGTCTGTAATCTGCATTGTTAGTAAAGTTTTATTGCTCATATCCAGGCCTGTTTGTTACAGCTTATGGCTACTTTTGTGATCCAATGGCAAAATTGGGTGGTTGCCACCGAGAATACATGGCCCACAAAACTTAAAACATTTACTATCTGGACCATTACAGAAAAAATTTGCTAACCCTTGCTACCAGCTCCTTTGAGGGCTTATTCAATTCTTTAACTACACAAATCTTAGTAAATATTAATAGCATATGGCCAGTGCTATAGTACATATTTAGTTTCTTGAACTGAATAAGACAAGCTAAAAGCATTTACTGACCATTTGATATGAACTTGACCCTCTCCTAAGTGAGAATGGCACTCATTTTAGAAATATTTATTAGACGTCTACTATATGCCTGGCATTGTTCTAGGTTCTGTGGATATAGCAATTGACAAAATAAACAAAAATTTATATCTTCAGAAAAGCCACTAGACATAGATAGAAAAGTCTGGGTTCATTTAGAAACAAGAATTACAGTTGGACCTTGTACTGTTGTCTACATAATCATTGTTGATATGTAATCATCTTGTACATTGTTTGTTGATTAACTGTCATTATAATCAATTTGTTAAATATTATGACATTTTAAACATTTAAATTCACATCATCATTAATCATTATATCATATATATAGATATAGATGTACACACACACACTGTTCAGTAAGGTACCCACCTGAAACATGGTTAGTATGAATTGAAATGCTTGGTAAGTGTTAAAACACACACTGAATTTCAAGGTTTTTTTTTTACAAAAACATATATGTCTCTAATGATTTTATATTGATTATTTGTTGAAAAATATTTAGGATATACTGAGTTAAATGAAATATATTAATAAAATTAATTTTAACTATTTCTTTTAATTTATATTTATGTGGCTATGAGAAAATGTAAGATTACATATACGAGATGTCATAAATCTATTGGACAGTTCTAGATGCCTTCTTTATGCTTAACTGGTGTCTCTCAAATATGGATTTTTAGTAGATGCGAACACTGGGTTAAGCAAAGGTTTAAAAGTTCTTCATCACTCGGTTTCAGAACCTTTAATATGTTAATTTGCAACATGAATTTCCATGGGGATAGGAATTGTTTATAGTGTTTCCCAAATTTCTTTTGTTAGTAGGCTGACCAGATGTACACTTTGAAGCAGGACAGTGCCGTTGTTTTCTGTTCCATTTAAAACAGTACGTCTGATCAGCCTATTTATTAGAAGCTTTCCTAAAATGCCCCGGGCTGGTCTCTGACCAAAGTGACAGCATTGTCTTGCTTGTCTGGATCCTGGTACAGAAACACTGATAGAATATGCTTTAATTCACACAGACAGTCTTCATTCAGTTCATTGTCTCGATTTTCCCTTGGTTTTCTAAGTAAAATCAATACTGATTATTTTAAAATGTAGTTTTGATGTTTGGGTATAGTTTACTAAATTTTGAAAAGTTTGGTTGATTAAAAACAAATTAAATGTTGAGATCAATTGGACTTAGAAAAATAATTCACTTTCAAAATAAGTAGTTGCAAATGGGCTTGTCCATTTTGGTGGTGATGCAGAGAAGTTCACTGATGAATACAGAATTATGAGTTGATAAGTCATGTTTTTTGATAGAAGAATATACCATTTACAAGACCTACGCACTGGGAAATGACAAATTCCAGGATGCAATTGATGTGGGAGCTACTTCAGTGACAAATGTTAACCATCTATTATATTTGAAAGTCCTTGTTATGGAGGCATGCAGGAGACAGCTAGGTGTGAGCCAGTGTCATAAATCTCAAAGGAACCTTCTGTCATTCAACCCATGACAGAGTATGAGAGTTTCTTCTCCCAAGACATCATCTGCTTTCGCTATTTCCAATCAACAGAACTGCAGCTCTGCACTTCTAGTAGGTCAAACCATTCTCAGGCCTTTCTCCCAACGTTTCCCACAGCATGAAATCCAGTAGTTAGATGCCCCAGGGACATACCTACATTGTTGACATTTTGGTAAAGACTACAAGGGCTTTTTTGTTCAAGTGTTGAATGTGGTTTTGCTCCTGGACAAACCAGTGTCGAAACTGTCTAAATGATTGGCCAATGGTAGCCATCCCCTACTGTGAGAGAAAAAAATCAATTGCCATGTTTAAGACCCCCCTTTGATCTCTCCTGGTGGTGTCTAGCTCCTGTAATTGAAACTAAAGACAGTGTAACGCTTTTCTTCCCCAGTCTCGGTCTTTTTTCCTTTATGGCAGCAAGCTTACGGAACAGGAGTAAACAAAGGAAAGCATACAAGAGCAAGAGTGGAGAAGCTAAGTAAGTGAGCTCTTCTTGCCAAAGGCTGTGTCTGGGTGATCAGTTCAAACTGGACATGGCAGCATCGACCTGATTGTCCTACTTGATGGCACATTTCTGCAAAATCAATGGACTCAGCGTAGCAATGATCTGAACTGACCATTAAACCAGACCAAACCCACTAAATGGGCTATTGTTTAGTCCCCTCTTTTCCAGTCATACAAATATAAATCATAAATCAAATAATACCATGTCATAAATCAAATCATGCATTAAATAATCATAAATAAAAAAGTACATCCACCTAACAAACGAAATGAATCAAAACCAGCAAAGTATGAAATGAATAATGTAAATGTAATATTCCTTTCCCATTTGGTGTTCACTAGATAGGTCAAAATCAGATTTCAAAAAAAAAAATCTGTGAACATGTTGGTGATACCCTGGTGTGGACTTGTAGATACTGAGAACCTATTTGCAAGGTCTTATTGAAATTTTAATCTAAAGCTGGACCGTGTTAGCTTGCTATGAAGACTGTCATTTCTTCATATTTATATTTATGTATTCTTGTGCATGTGCAAACATATCCATTAATGAAAACAGCAAAATGGAATCTCATAAACTAATAAAGTGTGATAAATGTAATCCAAGGTGACACTTTTTACTTCCATAGGGAAAGCCACTTTTTTAGCGTGTTTAATTGTTCAATACAAAATAATGTATTTCCCTGTAGAAAATTCAGAATTATAAAATAGGCAAATTAAGGAAAAAATCATTTGCAATTTCATCATACAGAGATAGCCCCACTAAGATGCTGATGTCTATCTTTCCTGACTTTTCTCTCACTTTAGAATGAGATTATACCATACACATTGGTTTTCTATGCACTTATAAATATTTCTTTTATCTTTTCACTTCAATATAGATTTAAATTATAAAATTAATGGATATGTATACTATTCTATAGCATGGATAGATAAAAATTTTTTTAAACCAATTCCCCATTGCTGCATAATTGTTTCTAATTGTTTCCTATTATAAACAGTGCTTCAGGGAATATCTTGGCACATATTATTATATTTGTAGACATACAAACTAACAAAATGTGTAACCAGAAAAATGCACAAATTACAAATGTGTAGAAGCCGAGTAGCACCTCAGAAGCTCCTCTCATGGTCTTGATATCCTTTAACTCCTCTCTCATCATCAAAGATGATCACTCTTCACAGGCAACCGAAGAAAAACTAAATAAATCGGACTTCCTCAAAATTTAAACCTTTTGTGCATCAAAGGATACTATAAAAAGAATGAAAAGCAAACCCACCAGAATAGGAGAAAATATTTGCAAATTATATATCTGATAAAGGATTAATATTAGGAATATATAAAGAACTCCTAAACTCATCAACAACAACAGAAACAACTCGATTAAAAAATGAGCAAAAGGCTTGAAAAGGACCTTTCTCTAAGGAAGGTATGTAAATGGCCAATAAGTAAATGAAAAGGTCCTCAACATCGCTGGTCACACAAGTAAAAACTACTTTGAGCTACCACTTCACACCCATACGGATGTCTGCTACCAAACAAAACAAAAACAACAGCAGCAATAATACAAAAGGAAACAAACAAACCCCCAAACCCCAGAAAGTAACAAGAGTTGGGGAGGATGTGGAGAAATTGGAACCCTGTGCATTGCTGATGGGAATGTACAATAGAGCCACCACTGTGGAAAGCAGTATGATAGTTCTCCTAAAAAATTGTTAAACATTGAATTATCCATGATCCAGCAATTCTATTTTGGCTATACACTTAAAAAAATGGAAAGTTACAGACTCTAACATAAGCTTGTCCAACCCACAGCCTGTGAGCTGCATACAGACCAGAATGGCTTTGAATTCGGCCCAACTCAAATTCATAAACTTTCTTAAAACATGATGAGATTTTTTTTACGATTTTTTTTTAGCTTATCAGCTATCTTTAGTGTTAGTGTAGTTTATGTGTGGCCCAAGATAATCCTTCTTCCAATGTGACCCAGGAAAGCCAAAATGTTGGACACCCCTGCTCTAACAGACACTTGTACACCAGTAGTTAAAGCAGCATTATTTCACACTAGCCAAAGGTGGAAACTACTCAAATGTCTGTTGATAGATGAATGGATAAACAAAATCTGGCACCTACATATTGTTCAGTACTATAAAGGGAGGAATTTCCAATACATGCTATAACATGGTAGAACCTTGAAAAAACAATAGAAATACTACAGTAATATTGAGAGTAACATTTTTCTGATATTGCTTATTCTGCTTAGAAAGAGCATTCTTTCCCACCTATAGATATTTAAATCCTGTTTGAAATGAGAGATGTCCTAGCCACAGTGCAAAGGCTTTCGTGTGCATCAGCTCGTTCAGTTCTCACAACAACCCCTGGAAGTAAGACATTGTCATCTTAGTTTTGAGATGAGAAAGCTTCATTTCAGAGAGATTCATTAACTTGAGTAAGTCACACTGTTAGCAGGTGACAGAACAAGTACTTGACCCTCTGTGATGTAGTGGAATGAACAGTGGTGTTTGGAGTCAGATAGACCAGGTTTACTATTCTGTGCTATCACTAGATCAGCTGTGTGACCTGGAGCAAGGTTCTGTCTGAGTCACCGCATCCTCGTGATGATGAGGCTCGAATAACAACGCACTGAAGAGAAAATCGAGTCATGTGTGTGAGCGCACCTGGTGTCCATGAGGCGCCAACTGAATGTGAGCACCTTCTTCCTTCATACATGACAAAGATACGAAAAGGACTTTAACATT
>PVKE010039219.1:0-15107 GCA_004027555.1 Craseonycteris thonglongyai
TCTTTAAGGGAGACACTGAGGGTTTGGAATAAGGGGAGCATGAGACGAATTTCCATTTCTGAAGGCCTAGGCTTTGATCTTTCTTCAAACGCTTGTCAGACTGGCAACCAGTGATGCATGGGTGAAGATAAGACCATATTTGAGAAGTCTTCTCTTCTGTTTATGACAAAGGTTATTAGGTTGCCATTCCCTGGGGAACTAGCAGGTAGATGAGGAGGAAGAGAAGAGAGCTCCCATTTGGTGAGAACTCCTGTCTATAAAAGCTCTCAGGTATATAGAATGTCATCCCTTTGTCCCAAGGCAGGTCAACACTGCAGTGTAATTTGAACCCCACCCCTCCCTTGCCCCCCGAGATTAGGTCAAGGTTAGACTTTTCCCCCAAACTCCATCCTTCCTGGGCTCTTTTCCTTCTCTCTTCTCCTTACCTCCCTCCCTGCCTTGTAGGTTTCTCCTGAGAGCATTTCCTCAGTGCATGTTGTATATCTTACTTCCTGTCTTAAGCTCTAGCTTCCAGGGAACTCACACCAAGACACCTTCTCTTTGCCAGGTGCCATGGTAGGTCCTCACAACCAAGCCCCAAGGAAGGAATGCCCCACTCTAGCCCCTTGACCACAAAGGGGGCTTCCAGACTCATTTGAACCCCCTTAATGATTGGCAACTTAGTTGGCTGGAGTGTAATGTTAACTGAATCACAACTTGCTGTGGTCCCTGCATGTCATTGAGCCATATCTCTGCTTTGCCTTCCACTGGGAAGCAGAGACCAGTCATCCTGGTCCACATGACTGAGAGGGTCTGTGGACTCCAGGTGTCCTCTGAAGACCTGGTTCTATAGCTTTCTTCCCACAAGTGAGCATGCTCATTGTAAGATTTAGACTTTGGGTTGGGAGGTAAGAGGCCTCACTCAGACCTTGGGACTTGTGTGTGTTGTCTAATTTCCCTTTTCCTAGAGGTCTTTGCATTTGGACATTGTACATATACTGGCTACTAATAAAACAAGGACTCTTTCTAATCTGTCTGTGGATCTTCAAATGACTGGTTCATCAGCAGAAACCCAGAGGGGGAAGAGGAATGAGTGGTAGGGTTTAAGCACCAAAGCTCTACCCTAACGCCCTGGCATATGACTAATGAGAGTACTGAGGTTTAGGAAGTTTAGATGGCTCAAGGACACAGTATTGTCTGAACTGGGATTTGAACCTGGGACTGATTATCTGGTTCCAAAGTTCAGGTTTTTTCATCCATACCAGAGCTTGGCAAAGTACAAGTGAAATCCCGCCCACTGCCTGTTTTTATCAATGAAGTTTGGTTAGAATACAGCCATGCTTGTCATTTATGTACCATGATGGCTGCTTATGTGCTACAGTGGCAGAGCTGAGTAGGTGCAACAGAGACTGATGGCTCACAGAGCCTAAACTATAATATTTGCTATCTGCACTTTTATAAAAAACCTTTGCTAGCCTCTGGTGTTCTTAGAAAGTGTTCTTTTTATAGTCCAGGGACCCCAAGACACTGAGAGGTGGAAAGATACCTGGTCTTAAAATCAGAAGATCTGGGTACAAATTCTGGCTGTGTAACCCTAGTCATTTATTATCTATAAAATGGAGATAAGAGTAGCCACAACATAGCTTTGCTTTGAGGATCAAATAAAGTAACAATGATAATTAATGATTTTAGTTAAAGGTTATTGAGTATTTACTATGTGCCAAGTATTTGTGGACAGACATTATCTCTTTAAAAAATTTTTTATTAAATTTATTGGGGTGACACTGGTTGGTAAAATTACATAGGTTTTACATGTACAATTTTACAATACGTCATGTATCTATTGCATTGTGTTCACAATGAGTCCGTTCTCCTTCCATCACCATGTATTTGACTCACTTTGCCTTCTTCTACCACCCCCTACCCCTTCCCCATTGGTAACTACTAAAGTATTGTCTGTGTCTATGAGGTTTTGTTTGTTTGTTAGATATTATCTCTTTTGATCCTTACAATTGTCCAGCACATGGTTGACATTCAGTAAGAAGTTGTTGAATGAATGAAGTAGGTGTTGTTATTCTCATTTCTCAGATGAGGAAACTGAAGCTCAGAGAAGTGAAGTAACTTAGGGGTTGGCTGCCTGTGATGGTAGATGCTATTGGGCTCAGGACAGGCATGAAGGGGGAAGGGTTCTGAAAGGCACTGTTCTGTTAGGAGTAGGGTTTTTTTTTCTTTGTTTGTTTTGTTTTTTCCTGCTGGGAAGATCTGTAGTCTTTGGGGTGGTTTTCACTGAAGGTAGCAAAGATTGAGTCCTCTCAGCTTCTCCTCTTTGGTGGAAATTTACAACTTATTCATATTCTAATCTTTCCTTTTCAATCCCCCCTGCGTTATCTAGTGATGGGAATTGTCAGCAAACCCATCATCTTCTTGTTGATGTGCTTAAGTAAAACAAAGATTAGCTGCCTCAGGAATGTGAACACATGGGAGTCATAATTATGGGAATCACTTGTAGTTTGGGTCCATTTGAGTGAGTTTGTGCCACATGTGAGCCAGACGGCATGTTTGAAACCTTTCCTAGTGTGGCACAGGTTACTTTGGTTCTGCAGGAAGATGTGGAATGGCTACACTGCCTACACTGGGCAGATAAAGCCACCTCTACCCACCAGCTGCCCCTTCACTGTGTGGACAATTATAGGTACAATGAATAGAAATCCCCCAAATTGCTCAGGAATCTTGTAGCTTCAATGAGGAAATAATTTCAGTTCTAGGAAAAGGGAATTGAATTGAGTTGATTGAGGGAAAGATCAGTGTCTTAATTGGGTTTGCCTGAAGCAGATGCAGAGTCACAGACTGGGGGGTGAGTGGTCTACTGGGGGCTGCATGCCACTGAACACTGGTAAGCAACACTGGGAGGTTAGACAGGGAGTGGAAGGAAGCCTGTACAGAGTGCATTCTCAAGCAGATTGTCACCGTGGGCAAGTAAAGATTGATTCCACTGGGACACGTAGGGAGTCAGAACAGAACACACACTTCAGAGTCATGTACCTCAAAGGATGAGGGAGCTGGGGCATTTATACACCAGCTCCCAGCAGTCACTGGGTGAAGCCTGGTATTTTTAGTTTGCTTTGCTCGCAGACCACCCAGATAGAAGTTTGTTGGTGTGCCCCAAGAGGGTGAGGCTCGAGGAGACATGGGTGGGGCACCTACAGAATCTGTTAGAAGCTCCAGCTTTGAAAGGCTTCCTGGATGCAGGCCTCAGATTCTCCTTCCTATTTGCTGTGTGACCTTGGGCAAGTTACTTAACCTTTCTAGTCTTACCCATTGAAGAAATTATAATATGATGGTACAGAACTTACCAGGTGATTGTGGAAATTCAAAGAGATAGGGTGTGCAATACACTTATAAGCCATCTGGCACAGGCAAACATTGAATAGATTTTACCTATTTTTATTAATAACTAGTACATTTATTCTACTAAAATTAAACGGGGAACATTTAGACATAGAAGATGGTACGGGGGAAAAGGGACAAGAGAAAGTGATCTCAGGCTATGTGCAGGAGTGTGTGATATAGAATGAAATCATTAATTAATATACCCTTAGAGGCCCAGTCCTTGCAGAAAGTGGGATGTTTTAAGAATGGCAGATAGGAAGTAGTTATGGAACGCAGGGCACTGGAGTCAGGTCACATGCAGCTCAAACATATTCTTTTTTCCTGCCTAAAACACGGAGACCTAGAAAGCTCTTTGTGCCGACGGGAGTGTGGAGTCTCACTGTACCTCTGAAACCTCCTGCGTTGCAGATGGAGCCACAGTGGTCATTAGGGACAGAATTTTCAGTAGCAGTTGGAACACAGAAGCCTTTCTACTCAAGAACTTCAAAGACATGAAGTTGAACTTGAAAGATAACAATTTGTCAGCAGCTGACAGCAGTGTTGCTTTGGCCCGGTATGAACATGTGGACTCTTGCACTGTCTTTCGGGTCTTAGCTTGTTTGTAGAATAATTTTCAGCACAGTTGTTGATGCCCATGTAGCTCAAATCAAAAACGTCTGCACCTACAGGATGAACTTGTAGAAGTAGCAAACTGATCAGTGTACTAGAGCATGAGGTCCAAGATGAAGGGAACCAGTTGAGATGTAGGGCAGAACCAGGTATCATTATTGAGATTTTTCTGTGCCAAGCCATTTGCAAGACACTTCACAAGATCATGCCTTTTTCCTAGTTAAAAGGGAGTGTCTCTGCCAAGCCAGTCTGCATATTCTCCTTCCGCCATGCATATTACTCTTTTTGCAACAGGTGGTTTTCCCAACAGATCTTTTCTAGAGTCTAGCCTTTCATCACAAGCCCCAGGTGCATTCTGAGTTGCTGGGCTGGAGTTCTTTCCCCCACGCGTTGGGCCCTGCTCTCCTCCAAAGAGCCAACGTGCTGCCCTGGGGGAGCACCACTGGCTCGTTGTCCCTGGCAGAGCTGAGGCAGGGGGAGGACACTTTTGATTCTGGGTTCAGCAGTGGTTAGCAAACAGCAGCATAATGGCCAGTCAGTGTGAAACTGCAAATTGCCTCATAAATAACTCCTAATGCACAGGCACCGGGGAGAGGCCATAGCTCATGGATAAATGACTCCCTGCCATTTCGGGGTATTAAACCAGAGCTAATCCCGACCTCTCCATGGGGATTCATTAACTGCTATGGGTCTCCCGCATGCAGGCCTGCTGGGACGCGGGCACCTCACTTGGCACTTCTCTCAGCACGGTGTGGGGGGAGCGGGAACACACTTCTGAGCAGGACCATTAGGAGGGGGAAAGTAAGTACCTTTAGCAAACAAGCTGGGAGTGAGCCCTGCAAGAACAATATATTTTCTTTGGAGAACTAGCTTTTTAAGGAAGTCTGTTTGTGGGGCAGAGAAAAACGTAATAACAATAACAGCTAACAATTATTGGGTGCTTATTCTATGCCATACACTGTACTAAGTCTTCTCACACATTATATCAATATGAAGAAAATCATAGGAAAGAGAAAATGCACTTACAGTACTTATTTTGTAATTCCTATAAAAATCCCATTCAGCAGATACTATTATGATTAGTCCTACTTTTATAGAGAAAGAAATCAAGGCTCCCAGAGGCTTGGTTACTTGCTTTAGGTAATAGAGTCAATATGTGTTGAGTGTATTAGTTATCTTTTGTTATGTTGTAGTAACAAATGAACCTGAAACCTCAGATCTCAGTGGTTTAAAATCATTAAGGTTTTTTTCTATTCCTGTCTTCTGCTGCTCGTGAGTCAGCTGCCCTACTCTGTCTTTATTCCAGCATCCAGGCTGAAAGGGCAGCCCTTATTTGGAACATGCTATTATCCTGGCAGAAGAATAGCAAAGCAAGGAAATTGATAAAGCTGGTCAGGCTGTTCATTGGCGTGGCACTTCTGCTCACATTTCATTGGCCAAAGGTGGTCCATGGTTGAGCCTTCTTTTAATGGGGAAAGTTTACTCCTCCCACAGGGAATTTCTGTAATTAATGACAATGGGGATAGAGATTTAATTCTTTTATAGGGTGGGCAGAAAATAGAAAATAATAATATAGTTGACCCTTGAACAATGTGTAGGTGAGGGGTACTGACCCTTTGCACAGTCAAAAATTCATGTATAACTTTTGACTTTCCCCAAATTGAACTACTAATGGTCTACTGTTGACCAGAAGCCTTACTAATAATATAAACAGCTGATTAACACTTATTTTGTTATGTATATTATATATTGCATTCTTACAATAAACTAAGCTAGAGAAAAGAAAATGTTATTAAGAAAATCACAAGAAAGAGAAAATACATTTAGAGTATTTATTAAAAAAAAAATCTGGGGAAGCCGGGATAGCTCAGTGGGTTAAGCACTCACTTTGCAGCGCTGGGGACAAGGGATCGAATCCCGGCCCCGGCCCGTGCGGAACCATATGCTGAACTGGGAGCTCCCCCAGTTTAGTTCTCTCTCTGTCTCTGTCTCTGTATCTCTCTCTCTCCCTGTCAAAAATAAATAAATAAATAAAAATATATTAAAAAAAAAAAAAAAAAATCTCTGTGTAAGTGGACCCAGGCAGTTCAAACCCGTGTTGTTCAAGGATCAACCAATCGTATAATCGACAGAGGCGATTGAACTTAGATATTTGTGATTGTTTGTTTTGTGCATTCAATCTCCGCCTTCAGGATTAGGAGTTGGGAGTCCCGAATTTGGGTTGTGGCTCTGCATGAGAAGCTGTGTGATTAAGGGCAAATCTCTTCCCTTCTCTGGGCCCCAATGTCCCTGTTTTAGATACTCCTAGAAGCAGATCCAGGGACAAAGCTCTGAGTACAAGTTCTTTATTAGGGAGGCAATTTCAGGAAGCTCCTCCAGTAAGGAATGGGAAAGTAAGACAGGAAAAGGAAGAAAGCCAATAAAGTGTGTGTTCTCAAGCAAGTCACCCTCAGAGCAATTGGGGCACAATTCTGCTGAGAAATTTTTGGGGGGTACACACTTGAGTTATCTCCCTTGAAGACACCTGAGCAAGCCCAGCTTACACATAGATCTGTGCTTATGCTTTGCAATTTCAGTGTTTTGGGGTGGTTTGCTACATGGTAGTAGCTAACTAATATGCATACATTAGCTCTTGCCATAGAGCCTTTGAGCATACTTTACCTCTCCTGGCCCCCTGTTTTCTTTAGACCTGGATGTAAGTGCTTTAGAGAGGTCTTCCCATACCCACCTGACTATGTTGGAGCTCCCTCTTACAGCCTCTCTCTCTATTGTGTAACCCTCCCTCTTTGCCTCTCACTCTACTTATGATTCCGCATTTATTTATGTGATTGTCTGATGTCAGTGTCACCTGCTACAGCAAGCTCCGCGAGGGCAAGAGTTGTGCTGATTGGTTCTCTATTGTATCTCGGCATATACTAGGGGCTTGATAAACGTGCTGGGTGAGTGACTACATGAAGGAGTGCCATTTTTATACAACATTTGAGCATGCCAGCCAAGCCCCATGATTTCTCTGCTTTTTACCCAGGGCTATAACAGGCAAAATGAACCCTGATGCAAAGGCTAACAGTCCTCTCCCAGGACTCCTCTACCTCCATGCATCATAAAGAACTCGCCTTTCTTTTTCTGAACAGGATTGACTGGCACAACAGAAACTAGGATGGCACCCCTTGGAGTTGAACTGTACATAGGCGAGGGGCCTATAAACAGCAGCCCTGCCCTGAGAGTGGAGGAAGTAAGTCTGACTAAACCAGGCCAGCCAGAGTGGAGGAGGGGGGATGTACTTGAAGACAGAAGCACTGTCCATGGGCCAAAGCGGGTTTGGGGGAGCCTTTGTGGGGTCCTCACTCTAGCTCACTCTCCAAGCCTTCTCAGCCCCTCTTCTCCAGATGTTGCTGCCTCTGGCAGTTTGAAGTTGTGCCCCAGGCCCTCCTGTGGCTCTGCAGGTCTTAGGGGCCTCTCACTGAGCATGGAACCTGATAGCTTCACAGGGCACATGCACTAACTCATTCTTATTTCTTAGAGTAGACAATGTAGATTAGGACTGTGGACCTTCAAAGCGACACTCCTGGTTCAAATCCTAGCACTGCCTGTTACCAGTGGTATGGCTTCGGGCATGTAACTTGACCTCCCTGGGCTTCAGTTTCCTATCTGTACAAGGGGCTTATACCTACGTCATAGTTGTTGCAAGGATCAGATGGAGCTTGAGTGTGTTAAAGCACAGCGGTGCCTGCTGCGTGGTGAGGATGATGTCAGGGCTCTCCTTCCCCTGCAGTTTGGCTGGCCCGAGGCCCTGATGTGAGGCTGACATGACAGTCCCAGCACAGATACCCAGGCTGAGCGCCTCATTTCCTCTAGTGGGGTTCTGTGTGGCTCCAGGCTGCGACATCTCCCGGTGAGCTCCTGCCTCTGTTCTTTGAAGGGCTGCTCTGCAGGAGAAATGTCCTTGGGCAAGAAGCAGGTCTGCTAATGCCCTCTCCCTGACACGGGTGCTCCTTCCCACCCTCCCCAAGGCCCTCTCCGAGCCCTTCACTGCTTATTTTATTATAAAATCCTCTCCCAGCTCCCTCTCCAAAGGTCACCATAATTATAATCACGGCTGCAATCATGTCCAACTTCTTAGCCCCCCACTGAGGACTGTGAGAGCATTGCCACTGGCCGATGAGGCCCTGTTGGGTGAGGCCCATCTGCCCACTTTTCCATCCTGGGAGCCGCGAGGCCCCCCCCCCCTCCCCAGGGACAGCTGTGGGCCCCTGCCCTCACTCTCAGGGATGCTTCCTTTGTTCAAACCACCTCTGTTCGAAACATGCTGCTTCCTGAAGTGCTCCCTGTCCCTGGGTGGCCTGGTGTCACACCAGTCAGGGGATGACAGTTTTTCTCGCTCCCTTCTGGGATGCTCTTCAGGCGTTTCTCCCATTGTTCTGAGGAGGGTGTGTAAGTGAGAGCCATAGTTCAGGGCGGGTGACAGGGAGGGCCTCTCTTAGAGGCAGGGCCTGGGTAAGAGCCCTGCGTCGGGGGTGGAATGTGTTCTGCATTCATGTGACGGAATCGACATGCCACCATTTCACAGGATTCAGCAGGAACGGTGCAATCTCCAGGGATGCCTTAGAGGGCTTTGCCCATTGTTTTGGGCTGACCTATGTCTCCCCCAAGTTCATATGTTGAAATCTTGATCCCCAGTGCCTCAGAATGTGGCTGTATTTGGAGACATGGTCTTTAAAGAGATGATTAAGTTAAAATGCGGTTCATAAGGGTAGGTCCTAATCCAATGACTGGTGTCTTTACAGGAAAAGGAGGTTAAAACACACACACACACACACACATACACACTCACTCACTCACTCACTCAAGAGCATGTGGAGACACATCTTCAAACCAAGGACAGAGACCTCAGAAGAAATCACACCTGCTAACACCTTGATCTCAGACTCACGATAGTGTCTGGTACTGGTCATAAATGAGTTTCTGTTGTTTAAGCCACCCAGTCTGAGGGGCTTTGTTATGGCAGCCCCGGCAGACTAATAACACCCATTTTTTGTTTATGTCCCTGTGCGCAGGTAGGGGGCCCACATGAGTCAGTCTCCCAAAATGCTCATTTAGGAGCCGGGAGCCACCAGGTTGTTTTCCAGTGGCCGGAATACCCAGACCCTTCATGCAAAATGCCCTCTTGTGGTGGAGGGTACCTGGGAGGCAAAATTAGCAATTTCTTGCTTGTACAGCTAATTAGTAATTATTGTTCATTAAACATTTTCTCCGTACAAAGTACTGTGCCCATCTTTTCATGAGCATTGTCCGTTTCATCTAAACAGAATCTGATGAGGCAAGTTCTATTTAGAATCCCATTTTGTGAAGGTGGCAGTTAAAGCTTAAAGAGGTTAAATAACATGCCCAAGAGCACACAGCTAGGGGGTGAGGGGGCTGGTGTTTGAACCTAGCTTTGTCTGAGGCTAGATTCCTGGATGCTCAGGGACTGTCACCAGGACTTTGAGAAGTCTCCTACTCACTACAAAAAAATCCTTTCAGATATCCTGTCTGTGTGATTTGGCTTTTCTCTTATATAGGGCCACCTAGAGAAAGTCTCCTATTGGCTTTAATTTTCTGGTCTCTTTGTAGACCACCCTTGTGGGGGGCAGCCTTTGAGATAGCCCCCAAGGGTCTCTGCCTCCTGGTATTCAAGCCTTTGTGTAACTCTCTCCCCTGGAGTGTGGGTGGGACCTACTGACTTACTGATGTGCTCTTGACAAATAGATATGGCAAAAGTGATGGGATGTCCCTTCTGAGATTAGGTTATACCAAGACTGTGCCATAGGGAATTAGACATCTTTGGGGCTGACAACATCCACCAGTTTTTCCTAGAGTTATACTTACTGGCAAAGACTCTTACATCTAGGAATAGGGAATTGAGTTAACCCTTACTGAGCACCTATGAAATGCTAAGCACTTCACTTAAGTTGCCTTGTTTATTTTTCACATGCAACTCTGTGGAGTGAGTACTATTACCACACATTACATGTGTGAATGATAAAAGATAAAAAACATTAAATTATACATGTTAAAAAGAAAAACACTGTGCCTTGTCTTGGGCTCTTACTCTCTCTGGCTTGCTCTGAGGAAAGCCAGTTACCATGTCCTCCCCCATGCGGAGACCCATGTTCAAGGGACTGAAGGAGGCCACTGTCCCCCCCTCCCCCTTTGGTGCCAGTAAGGAACTGAATCCTGCCAATGACCAGGTGAGAGAGTTTGGAAGTGGTTCTTCCTCCACTTGAGCCTTCATATGAGACCTTGACCTGGCCCACAGTGTGTCTGTAGCCTTGTGAGAGGACCTGCAAAGAGGACCCCGCTAAGCCAGGCCTGGCTTCCTGACCCAAAGGACCTGTGAGATAATGAGCTATTTGTTATCTTGAGCTGCTAAGTGTTAGGGTAATTTAGGCAGCAATACCCACCCAACACACACCCCTCCCTTCAAATCTCCCAATGAAACTGAGGAAGCTGCCATTTCTTTTTTACTGAACACCTCCTAGGTTTGAGTAATCTTACCATGGGAGTGGCTTGTGAGGCTTCCAGGGCAGCCTTTGCCTTGCCCACTGAGGCCGGCCAGAGCACAGTTGAGCGTGCCTGGGAAGGGAGCCGACACTTGGTCCTCTGTGGTGTTCTATGGTAGTTATGAACTTAAGTTCTCCTTCCCCTCCACATTCTGCAATGCCTCCCCTGGGCTGTCTGGGCTGCTCACATGGTTACCCAGTTTTTGGTGGGGGCACAATGGCAGGAGTCAGTAGAACCTAAGAGAGCCTGGGGTGGAGGAGTAAACAGAGATGGCCAGCTGCCTGAGGGTGAAGCCCCTCCTGAGTCCCCGAGGTGCTGGAGCAAGAGGCGGGGCCTCAGGGGCCTGTGGGTTGGCATGTGGCCCAGTGCTCGGGGTACAGGAGTCCTCCCCATCTGTGGGAAGTGCTTTAGGCCTGCAAAGCCGCTTCCATACCCCCTGGCTCTGACTCAGTGTGGCTTCTAAGCCAAGGGCAGAGCTCAGTGTCAGTGGCTTTGCCAGCCTTGGGAGTCTCTGCTGGGGACCCCACCCTGAGTCTGGAGACAGAGCTGATGGAGGAATTAGCTGAGGTGACTGGGTGTCATTTCCAGAGACATCTCCACGACTGAGGAGACTTTGAGGGTCTGAACATCCTTCAGCAGTACGTAGAGTAAGAGCAAAGGAAATATACCCCAGACGGTAGGATTGTTACCCATTTTTACGTTCAGACTGGTGTGGCCTGGAATTGGGCAAACATTAGTGGTGGTTGTGAAAACAGCTCGTTGAACATTTGCTATGTACTTAGCATGCCCCAGGCAACATGTTACTGTTTCCCAGCACTAAGACATTTAATCCTCAGAGCAACTCTATGGGGAGGTTTATTACCAGCCTCCTTTTAGAGAGGCTTAGAGAGGTTCAAGTAACTTGTACAAGGTCACTGACCAGGAAGTGAGGAAATGTCCCAATAAATTCAGTGTCTGGCTTGGAAGTCCATATGTGCAACTGCTGTACGACAGCTGTCCATTACTATGAAACCTGAAAGATGGAGTCAGGGCATGATGGGCTCATGGGCTCCATTGATAGTAAGACACCGACTATGTGCCAACATCATGTGATTCACATAGTTTGTTGAGTCATTACAACAAGGCTGAGAGGTAGGTAGTAATAGCCTAATTTTGCAGATGAAGAAACTAAGACTCAGAGAGGTTGTCATTTGCTCAAAGTCACCTGCTAGAGAACAGCACAGCCGGGATTGAAACGCAGCCTGTCTGACAGAAAACCCCCCTTTTTTTCAGCCTCAAGGTAGTGGGAGCAGCAGGGAATCCATGGGGAGGTTTGGCGTGAGCCCCAGACCACCCAATTGATTTTAGCTGCTTTCTGAAAGAATCTGAAGGTGCATGATCTCAGGCAGGACCCAGGCATTCTTCCTATGCGTGGGCAGACAGCTTCCCATGGCAGCCCTGAGAGTGTACGCCCAGCCCACACGTGGAGGGCTGAGCTGGTTTCCTTTCTGCTTTATTGATGTGGAGTGGGTTGAAGGTTACTGCAATGAATAATAAATGAGCTATCATAGTGGAGCCGATTATTCCAAAGTGTTACCGATGTTTGTGTTGATAAAATTGAATAAATGGCTAAGTGTTTGCAGGGAATGGAAGAGAAAAGGCATAAACAGGAAATTCATATGTGCCTCTGATAGTTAGAAACAATGAGTCTTGAAACAGAGGCAATCAAGGAATGGGATAAGGCAGCTTTGTGATTCGTAATGTAGGGAAAATAATGACAGAATCTTTCATCTCTGGCCATCTTGGCTGCAAAGTGGTAATAGACATTGGCTTTGAACAGAGGTGATAAGAGAAAAATAAAGTTCAGAACAGTGAATCCGAGAGCCAAATTGTTGCTTGGCTTTTCTCATAGACAGAAGACACAGAGAGGAAGGACATGGATGCATCCATTTCAGACTTTTCTGCAGGATTGGGAGCCAAGGTCAGATGCAGGAGGATTATGAGAAGCTAAATTTAGTGGAAGAAGTCAATCAACCATGGAATAGCTAGCTCCTTTATACTGATGATCCGTGGCAGCCCCCTTTCCCTTGCTGGGACTCATCTCTAGAGTTGACTCTTGTCAAGCTGGTCACATCTTCCTCTTTCATTCCCAGTCAAAATAGTATACCAGAACTTAGGAGAGTGAGAATGATGGTGGTTCCCAAACTGTGTGCCAAGGTGCCACAGAACACTGCAGCAACCTCAGAGGAGGCCCTGGGGCTACTATAATTGTTTTGAGGGAAACCTGATGTCCTTTTGACTTCTGCTGGCTACTAGCTCAAGGTAATTCACAGTTTTAACATTAGCTTGTGCTACATTCCTTTTGATGGTGTCATATCTTTGCAAAGCAGGGGGTTCAGTCATTGCTATGATAAAAATCAAGTAAGGTGTGTAACTCAATATGGAGCGGACAATGAGGGTGGTGGTGTCCAATCTGATTCCAAGGTTGGAGAATTTGTGCAGAACTCAACAGGTATATGCACCCCAGTACTAGGTAACTACAGTTATTTGAGAATGAAATGAAAATGTTATTTCCCACCCCCGACCCAATTTATGTGCATTAAAAAACCCAGCTCCTAACTAAGTTATGTTAGGATATAAAAACTTATGAAGTGATTTGGACCTAATTACTCAATGAACATAGGTATTTCTGTTGGCCTGGTGCTTCTATGAAAAAATTATGGCATCACTAGAGATTCTGTAGACAAAATGTTTGGGAACATCTGTGTTATGTATCAGTCAGGGCCTAGTGGGAAACCAATGACACACTCAAACTAGGTAATTTGAAGAGAGTTTAGGAAAGTAATTTTTTCCAAAGGTGTGGGAAGGGTATAGAAATATCACAAGGAATACCGGTAGGCAATATTCTGGGGTTGGTAATGGTGAGAGAGGTTGGGGGAATTGGTGACCACAACCTGTATATAGAGAGAACAATGGGGACAGATCTGGCCATGGATATGAACTTCAGCTGAGCAGCATCGCCAGCTTCAGAACTCTGTATGAAGGGACCTGCCAGGCAGCTATGTCCCACCAAGCTCAACCTATGGCACTGTTCTGGCATGGCTACACTGTGCTGGCAGTCTCAAACTATGCCCACAGGAAACCCTGAGCTCTTCAAATTCTTTCATCACAAAATCACATCACATTAACCTTTTCCATTGTATTACTATCATCATCATCATTATCTCTTTATGAGGGGTCATAATGTGCCCTCTACATGTTCTCGCTACATTATCTAAAAATGTGGTTTTTAAAGTAAGGCCGTTGGGCTGGCAGCATTGGAAAATACAGATTCTCAGGCCTCACTGCAGAATAACTGAATCTGAGTTTTGACAGGTCTTCCAGATTAAGAACCACTGTTCTTAAGTAATTCTTATACTTGTGTAAACCAATGAAATAGGAGCCACTGTCCCCATTTCAGAGCTATGGAAACAGGCTGAGAAAATGTCACACAGCTATTAAGTAGCAAGATTGGAACATGGATTGAATTATCCTACCTCGAGGGTGAATACATACTGCAGACGTCATTCTGGTTCATCCGTACAACTAATGGGTCAAGAAACTGCATCCACTCTGTACTTTTGTAGAAGATACTTGTATAGCTGATAAGGGGTTCATTCCAGTACGGTAATATATAAATATCTCATACAGGCCACTGAGCCATCTCAGTGGTTACCAGGTACACTGTAGTTCAGCATATGGGTTTGCATGGGCCAGGGCCGGGATTTGATCTCTGGAACTCAAGGTTGCAAGGCAAGTACTCAACTGGCTGAGCTATCCCGACATCCCCTTGAAGAATTTTTGGAGCAGCATGAGCATTGTCGGTACCAATCTTGCACTGACTTTTGGCATCCTTAGATGCTGATGGAGAATATTTAAAATGGTTGGAGATGATACTCCAACCATTTCTGCAAGCTTCTTTTTATTCAGTCTGGCATCTTGCACTACAAGTTTTTAACTTTTTTGACAATATCTGAGGCAGTGGCCTCAATAGGGCATCCTGGATGGAGGTTATCTTCAATTGACTCTGCCTTGCTTGAACAGGCTATGCTACTTGTAAACCATGGATTTCCCTGGGCAACAACCCCCATAAACTGCTAACATCTCTTCCAAAATGGTTTTAGGTGTTTTTCTTTGTTTTGTGAGGAACTTAATGGTGATGTGAAATTCGATTTTATTCATACTTAGGCTTTTCTTCATATTTGATGAGCTTCTTTGGTGATCTCTGAAAGAACACGGATGCGAATAGGCTGGAATCTGGTACATTTACTAGTAATAAGTTACACAATCAAACCGTGTGTACTAGTACTCTCACCTCTCTGATAACCCTCCTCATTCTGTGAATTTCTTGACCACTCCTCACAGTTGGGAGACTGAGTTCATTGCACAGTGAGGGGGTAGCCATGCCCTTCTCACCCACACTCTCATTTGCCACGAGACCAGGATCAGCAAACCTTTTCTGTAAAAGGCCAGGCAGAAAATATTTTAAGTTTTTTTTTTTATTCTGCTGTTTTAATTTGTGAGTGTGAAATTTTTTTATTCTTTATTGTTTTTGACAGACAGAGAGAGAG
>PVKE010039220.1:0-15138 GCA_004027555.1 Craseonycteris thonglongyai
GCCTGGGGGCCGCCCGGCTCCCCCGCCCCTGGGCCGTCGGCGCGCGGGCCCCGCCTCTGCGGGGCGGCCGCGGGCTTATATGGGGCCGGGACGGAGCGTGCGGGCGACACGCGGCGGCGGCTGCCGAGCCCGAGCGGGATGCGGCCGCGGGGCCCCGGGCCGGGGAGTCGGGGGTCCCGGAGCCCGGCGCCGGCGCGCGCGGGCATGGAGCCGGCGGTGTGCGCGCCCCGCGCGGGCGGCCCCGGGACCGCGGGCGGCGGCGACGACTCCCTGGGCTCCGACGGGGACTGCGCGGCCCGCAGCCCGGCGGACGCGGCGGGGCCCCCGGGGCCCGGGCAGGGCGCGCGCGGGAGGCCGTATGCGCGGCGGCCGAAGCCGCCCTACTCGTACATCGCGCTCATCGCCATGGCCATCCGCGACTCGGCGCGCGGGCGGCGGACGCTGGCCGAGATCAACGAGTACCTGGCGGGCCGCTTCCCTTTCTTCCGCGGCAGCTACACGGGCTGGCGCAACTCGGTGCGCCACAACCTGTCGCTCAACGACTGCTTCGTGAAGGTGCTGCGCGACCCGGCGCGGCCCTGGGGCAAGGACAACTACTGGGCGCTCAGCCCCCGCAGCCAGTACACCTGCGCCGACGGCGCCTTCCGCCGCCGCCGCCAGCGCCTGGGCCGCCGCCCGCCGCCCCGCGACGCACCCGCCGCGCCCGCCGCGCCCGCCGCTGGCTTCTCCGGCCCCTTCGCCATCGACAGCATCCTCAGCCGGCCCTTCCGCAGCCGCCGCGCCGGGGGCGCCCCGCCCTGGGCCCGCACGCCCTGCCGGCCGCCGCCCTCCTTCCCCGCGCCCTTGGCGGCCTCGGCGCCCGGAGAGCCCTTCGGAGGCCCCGCGCACCTGGGCTGCCCCGTGCGGCTGCCCGCGGCCCTGCAGGCGGCCCGCGGGCCTGGCCCTGGCCCTGACCCTGACCCTGACCCTGACCCTGACCCTGGCGCGCACCTGGGCTGCCCCCTGCGGCTACCTGCGGCCCGCGGCCCTGACCTTGACTCTGACCCTGGAGCGCACCTGTGCTGCCCCCTGCGGCTGCCCGTGGCCCTGCAGTTAGTCCGCGGCCCTGACCCTGACCCTGGCGCGCACCTGCACTGCCCCCTGCGGCTGCCTGCGGCCCTGCAGTTAGTCCATGGCCCTGACCCTGCCCTTGACCCTGACCCTGGCGCGCAGCTGTACTGCCCCCTGCGGCTGCCTGTGGCCCTGCAGGCGGCCCGCGGCCTTGGCCCTGACCCTGGCCCTGGCCCTGGCCCTGACCCTGACCCTGGTGTGCACCTGTACTGCCCCCTGCGGCTGCCTGTGGCCCTGCAGGCGGCCCGCGGCCTTGGCCCTGACCCTGACCCTGACCCTGGCCCTGACCCTGACCTTGGTGCGCACCTGCACTGCTCCCTGAGGCTGCCCACAGCCCGCGGCCCTGACCCTGGCACTGACCCTGACCCTGGCGCACACCTGCACTGCCCGCTGCAGCTGGCCGCGGCCCGCGGCCCTGCCCTTGACCCTGACCCTGGCGCGCACCTGTACTGCCCCCTGCGGCTGCCTGCGGCCCTGCAGGCGGCCCGCGGCCTTGGCCCTGGCCCTGACCCTGACCCTGGCCCTGACCCTGGTGTGCACCTGTACTGCCCCCTGCGGCTGCCTGCGGCCCTGCAGGTGGCCCGCGGCCTTGGCCCTGACCCTGACCCTGACCCTGGCCCTGACCCTGACCCTGGCGCGCACCTGCACTGCCCCCTGAGGCTGCCCACGGCCCGCGGCCCTGACCCTGACCCTGGCACTGACCCTGACCCTGGCGCGCACCTGCACTGCCCCGAGGCTGCCCACAGCCCGCGGCCCTGACCCTGACCCTGGCCCTGACCCTGACCCTGGTGCGCACCGGCCCTACCCGGTGGAGAAGCTCCTGTCCTGAGCAGCTCCACCCACCAGGCCCGGGCGGGGTGGGCCACTTCTGGGGGGAAAAGCCAGGGATGCGCCTTCAGGGTTTTGCACTTTCTGCCCCAAGGAAAGACTTTCATCAGAACCGCTCTGTCTGCAGTGCCTTAAAGCCCCCGGAGTTTGCCTGGAGAGTGTTGTGACCAAGTCCAGAGTACTTCCTCCGCCTTGGATAACGTTAGGGGACTGAAGCGGTTCTTCATCACGGTTCCAGTTTCTGGACCCAGCCTGTCCCTCCCTCTCCAGAGACTGTGCTCGCTGGTGACGCCCAGCCGCCCCCTTGTTCCTGCTCCAGGGGCCGCACCTGCCGAGGGCCTGTCCCTAACAGGAGAGAGGGCACCTCAGGGAACCACCCAGGCCATGAGGGGCGCGACTACTGTTTGGGGCTCCCTGGGCCGTGTGCGTATGTGTGTCGTGTTCGGGTGTGAGTGGGTGTGAGACCTGTCAGAGAATCTGCCGCTGTCGACCAGCGATGCCTCGCTGTGCCAAAGGGTGAAAAACACGAGTCGGGTTTTGTCGTTATTTATATGTTTTTGAGCCCCGAAGGGAACAGGTCGCGGGCGGTGGGGTGGTCTTGACTGTGGTCTCCTTGGGAAAAGTTATCTTTGTGGGGGGGGGAGGGGCACGGCCGCGGGAAAGCTGGTGATTTCTGTTCTTAATATTACTTGGTTTGTGTCTGTGTACATACGCGTGGGTCAGGCCCAGTGCTTGTTTGGGTTTTTTTATTTTATATAAAATTCGCAGCTGACTTTGGCGCGTGGTGCTGATGGGGCTGCTGATGGGGCTGTGGATGGAGCGTCTTCAGCCCCCGCTCCCCCACATGGGTTTAGATTTGAGTCTCAAGAAACTCCCTGTGGGGTTGACATCGTTTCCCGGATGATTCAGCAAACGCCGGTCAGCGGGTTTCCTGGCCCAACCAGGCGCCGTGCGGACAGGACCTCCAGGACGGGGCTTCCATCGAGGGGGCTTCTTAAGCCAGTGACCCCGGTCAGACGTCTCCGGAGTCACCAGGACCCCGACAGCAAACGCTTCAGCAGCCGGCCTAGAGTCGAGCAGGTCAGCCGGTCCTGCGGAGGGTTTCCGGGAAGCTGTGCGGTTTGAAGAACAACGTGCACGTCCGTGTTTTTGTCAAAACGCAGTCGTCTGCCTTTTTAGGAAAATAAAACCTCCGTCTGGGTGCGAGCCCATTGGCCGTGTCTTTTTCCTTCTGGTCCCCCCCGGTTGGCGTGGGGGGAGCTTTTGTAGATGCGGGGCTGCCAGGCCGACCTCAGCCGGGACCAGAAGAGCAAATGCCACCTCGGATGGGCCAGGGGGTGGGTTCCCACGTTAAAGACGGAAGCGTTTACTCAGAGGAAGGACCCAAACACTGCGAACACCTGTTTCCCCATCAACTCAGAGGCCATGGGGCTCTGACGGCTGATGGGCTGCAGCGTCCTCAAGAGTGACGATACGGACGACGAGTTTCCTCCGTTCCCGGGTGGATCTCGTCGCATCCGAGAGGCTAATTGGGGTTCGACGCACCGTGGGGTGGGGAGACGGACGCGAACCCCCGAGTCCAGTGAACCGGAAACATGTCTTGACTGATTTGGGTTCTGTCTGCTTAGCAGCCGTGAGGAGGGATAATAACAGGGTTGAGTTATGACAAAAGGGAGGCATTTAAGTGGAGATTTGCACCCACAAGGCAATAATTAGACCAGAAAATGAAACAAATGGGGGGGGGGGGTAGACAAGAGCGAGTTCACCGGCTGACATGGTCGGGATGCACATACGCTCCCCCGAGACAGGAGCCGGTGGCTCTCGGCTGCATCGGGGGCTTCCCGCCCGGGGTCCCTGTCACTGGTGTGGCCTGTTTGTGGTTCAGAAGCCACGTCCCACTTCCGCGGCGGCCCAGGGCGGCAGCTTCCCGGTGGGGAATGCGGAGGCTGGGTGGGGTCTGAGACCACGGTCTCAGACCAGCGAGCGGACAAACCCTTCTTCCCGCGGAGCCGTCCACGGTGTGAGTCCAGGTGCTGGGGGTCCCCTCCTGGGTTCCGGTCCCCCTCAGTGTCCCCCGCTGCAGAAGGGTCTCTAGAGGGCGGTCAGCATCCCGTGAACCCGGCGCCCCAGTGCCCACGGCCGGAGTGGCCGTCACTGGGGGGTGGGTGGGGGGGCCCCGGGGCACTGAGGCCCCCTCCCCCTACCAGCGCCCAGCCCCCAACTCGCCCTCCCCCGGCAGGAATCTGTGCAGCGGGCCCCGCCCATAGGGGGCCATGTGTGTGTGTGTGTGTGTGGGGGGGGTCTCTGGTTTGGGAAACACCGGTGATCATGGTCAGGCTCCCGGGGAGCCAGGAACGAGAGCACCTCCCGCAGGTTTCCAAGGAGCCCCCCTGCCCCGCACTGACGCTCGGCCACCCCCTTCCCTCAGGCCTGGTGCATGGGGTGCGGAGCCCCCACCCCCGCCAGGCCCTCCCCACCCGGGGATCCAGTCTGTTGCCTTCGGGGGCTGGAAACCCGTCTGGTTAGCGACACACAACACTCCGAGCGACCTACCCGCCCCCCTTTCTGCTGTAGGAGTGGATTCCCGGAGATGCCGGACCCTGGGGTTGGGGGGTCCCCGGGCCCGGCCGCCCACGTGTCCTGTGTGTGAGGCCGGGGCAGCCGGCACCGCTCCCGGGGGGGCTTTCTCCAGCCCCCCGAGCTCAGGGCTGCAGCCTCACTCAGATTCTGTCCAGAGCCACGAGGCAGGTTCTCGACCCCATGTGCAGGGGGGGAGGGGGGCGGGGAAGCAGGGGGGGGGGGGGGGGGGGGGGGGGGGGGGGGGGGGGGGGGGGGGGGGGGGGGGGGGGGGGGGGGGGGAGGGGAAGAGGGAGGAGGGGGGGCAGGAGAGGAAAGAGCAAGCGCAGTCTCACCCCAGCAAAGCTGGGTGCCGTTGGGGTGCCCCCTGACCCCTGACCCTGCTGAGCCGGAAGCCGGTGTGAGCAGTTCCCGCGCCCCGTCCAGCCCCATGGTTGTGCCGTTTCCAAGCCTGGCACTTCCCCGCCTCGGGGAGCGAGTGCTCACGTGCACACGGCTCCGGGAAGCTCGCTGCCTCGGCTCCACCGTGCCCTCCGGGAGGACGCCCGGGCGGACGCGCCTCTGGGGCCTCCGCGGGTGGGAGCCGGGTCCCCCATCTCCTGGGTCACAGCTCCCGCCAGGAGACGGGCCCTTGTCTGGGCGCCTCAGACCCGCGCAGCCTGTGGCTGAACTGGGTGGAGCTGCCGGTATCGGCGCCCCGGCCCCACTGTGACAATGGCAGGCAGATTTCCCAATGTGCTCAGGGCTCATTCTAGATGGGCCCACGCCCACTGGCACTGGGCACCCCAGGCACCCCTCCCCGTGGGGGGCACCCTGACATCTGTGCCGCGCCCGGCCCACCCCCCGCCCAGGGCAGCGAGAAGCCAGGGGCCACAGGAGACGAGGTGAGACCCACCTCGCACCCCCACCCCGGACCCCACACGGGGGAGAAACCAGGGCGTCTGATAATTCGCCTTCTGCTTTTACCTAAAAAAGAATAAAAGCTGACAGCCCGTGAAGGCACTTGGCGGGCGGCAAACGTGCAGGTGTTGTTCCCTCCTGGGCTTCGCCGCCTTTACATTCTCCAGGTCCGGGGGTCCCGCCCGGTGGCCCCCCGGGTCGCGTGGGGAGAAGAACCGTCTCGGGCCCCACGCACAACACGGTCACACTCACCTGAGAAAAGGTCGTGGAGAAGCCTCGTCGTGTCTAAAGAGCGTGTCCGGGGCCGTGGCTGGACACGGCGGCTCCAGGTTGTCGTGGCGGAGCTGTGGCCCCAGAAATCGGCCCCCGCAGTGCACACGTCCTGCCGCCGAACCCCACACTGTGGCCCCCGGAGCAGGCGCGACCGTTTCAAACCATTCAACGGTGGCCGCGCTTGGACGACACCGAGCGTCCGTTCTCCGTGTTCTCAGCGGACGGGCCTGCGAAGCGTCTTCTAGGAAGACCGTGATCGCTAATGTGACCACGGTGACTGTCCCCGGGTCCCCCTCCCAGGGGGCAGGGGCTCTGCCGGGACCGAACGCGGGGGGCTGTGCGCTTCCCCACCGGGTCTGCTCGGCGCTACGAAGGCGGCTGGGGGATTAGAAGCCAACGTCATCCCTGCCGTTGGCCGCCTTGTCCGCGGGGGAGCAGGGAGCTGTGTTAACCTTCGTGCTCAGCGACTCGGGAGCCAGAAGGTCAACTTTCACAAAACACCCTGTTTCGCTTTCCACGCCCGGCCGGGACCATTTTCACTGCTCATTCCAGCAAAAGCTTCGCTTAGGAGACCGGCCGTCACGGAGCCTGCTTGTCCCATCCGCTCGGAGCCCAAAACAACGCACGTGCCAGCATTCCCGGCGGGTGTTCATTTGCTTTTTCTGATCCCCGCTTCCCGCCTTTGGCTGCAGCTACACCCTCAGAATCACGGAGGCGACGACCCACTCGGTCAAGAGCTCCCGCCGACGCCCCCAGAGACCTGCGTTCCACGCTGGCTCCTGCGCCCACATCGGGGTGGCCTTGGGGAGGTGGGTCACCCCAAGAACCCCCAGGACAAGGGGGTGGCGCTCACAGCGGCCGCCCTGCCCCCTGCGCTCCCCCGCCTGGGGGTCCCGGGTGCGTTTCGGGGACGGGTGTCGTCCTCGCGTGGACTCGATACAGGTCCAATGCAACGCGGCCAAGTCAGTGGGAGACCGCGAGGGATGCGCCTTGTCGTGTGAGGACCGCGTGTCTTTGCAACCACGCGTCCCGGCCCCTCCAGCCCCTGTGCTTCCATCAAACCCGCTCGCTTCTCAGGCGGGAGACGGGCAGTTTCTCCAGAGGCTTCGCCGGGGGCCGCATGCCTGGCTGCCCCGTGATGGAGCCCCGGACGAAGCCCAGGATGCGCGACGGGATCCGCCCCTTGGTCGTTGACCGAAGAGCCACGTCCGACGGCGCCGGAGAGGATTCTCGGGCAGCAGCGTCCCCACCGCCTGCGAGGACAACCGCCGGCGA
Organism: Craseonycteris thonglongyai; assembly: GCA_004027555.1. NCBI lineage: Eukaryota > Metazoa > Chordata > Mammalia > Chiroptera > Craseonycteridae > Craseonycteris > Craseonycteris thonglongyai. Next base: position 6,964 of record PVKE010039220.1, read on the forward strand.
GAGGCAGGAGGCAGGAGGCAGGGATGAGCGCCCACGTGGGCACTCACCTGCCCCGGTGCCAACCGCGGAGGCGAAACACGTGGGCGCTCAAGGGGGCGCATGTGGGGAAGCCCTGGAAACACTGACCCGCCTGTGTCATTGCTCAGGAAGGTGCATCGGACGCGTCCTTGGCCCAGGAAGACACGGGGCGTCGGGGGGCCCGGCTCCCAGCCCCACCTCCACCTGGGGGAGCCCACACTGCACCCGACTTCCCGCAGTGGGGCCCCCGGCCCCTCCCGAGGGGTGTCCTGCGGGTCACCCTCCCCACTTGTTTGTTTTACTTTGAAAAGCTGGAGTTTTATTTCAGGCCTGTTTTAAAAGACGGCAGATTATCACGGAGAATTTCCCTTCCTTTTTTTTTTTTGAAGACCCGGTTTTTAAAATTGGAGACACGTGAAGAGGTCTTTTTTTGTTTGTTTGTTTTCTCTAACGTTTCTACGGAACAGGAGACGAGGTGAGAACAGACAGGGGAGCAGCTGAAGGGCCCACAGCCGCCCAAGAACATCGAGGCGGACGCCCCCGGCCCCAGGCCTGCCCAACCCGGGGGCCGTGACCGCGTCGTTCCCACCGCCGCCCGGCCGTCTACACAGTAACGAGCCGGCTCAGCGACCACGGGTAGAGCCCGGGGCCCGTCACAAAGCTGCAAGTCCCGGCGGGACCCCTAATCGCCTCTTGCACAACGCGGGGCCGCGGTCACGGCGTTCTGAGGGGCCCGTTGCGAACGCCTCTCATAGCACAGCCGTGAGTCACGGAGCCACTGAGCGGAGGGCCCTGCCGGCCTCGGGGGTGCTGAGAGGCTCCCCGGAAAAGACGCGGCGCTGACCCGTCCTCCCGTAACCGGGGCGCGGCCGGCGGTGGCAGGTGTCAGGGGGACAGGCGTCTGCAGTGCCTCCCACCGCATCCCGGGTGTGAAGCTGGGACCCCGCGGCCTCCATTCCTCGTCCTGCCCCGGGCTCCTCCATGTCAGCACACGGCCGCCGCCGCACGTGCCCCGGGCGCCGGCGTCTTACCTCCCCGGCCGCTGCGTTAAAAGGACACACACCACCGGGGTTGTGGGGCGCTGAACCCGTAGTGGCTGGAGAAGCCCGTTCAGGACACTGGCCAGAGGGGGGCATAGCTGCACCTGCGTGGGGCCCCGAGGACGGCCCCTGGCAGCTTTCGGGGTGCACAGCTAGCCCCCCGCTCGCCCTCTGTCTCCGGTGTGAGCCCCGAGTCCACGGGAAGCCTCCACGCCCTGTGTGGAGACACATCACCGTGACAACACTGCAGCCTGCAGGTAAGCGTGCAGATAGCAGCACACCTGAGAGCCGCCCGACAGACAGCACCGGGCCCGGCTCCCCGCCCGGCTGCCCCCCAGGAACGGCGGCCCCCGAACAGGCGACCTGGGGTTTGGGCTGAAATGAGGGAGCCGAGGGCACGGTTCACCGTTCAGAAGGGCACCCGCCAAAGCCGGACTTCCGGGAACGCCGGGACAGCTGGGCGGTTTGAGGGCCTCATAGCTGTGGGGTCCGGGGTTCAGCCCCCGGCCCTGGGCCGGGCAGGCCCACAGGCTGAGCTGCGGTGCAGCTGGTAACGGCCGGGATGGCTCAGCGGGGAAGGTGCTCGCCTCCCATGCGGAGGCCCTGGGTTCGGTTCCCGCCCCACACGGCCCCACACCCACCCGTGTGGGATGAAACCACGTCACAGCTAATGGCGTGCAACTATGGAGACCAGAGATTCCTTCCGCTTTTTTCCCTACTGTGTTCCCAGAGCCTAGAACAGTGCCCAGCATATTGTAAGGTGTTCAACAGACAGTCACTGGATAGAGTGAGGGATGGAGGAATAGTGATGGGTGGTGGATGGATGGATAGAAGGATGGACAGATAAATGGATGGATGCAGGCAGGGAGGGAGGATGGATGGAGGGAAGATGGGTGATGGATGGATGGATGGTGGATGGATGGATGGATGGATGGTGGATGGATGGATGGTGGATGGATGGATGGTGGATGGTGGATGGAGGATGGAGGATGGAGGATGGGTGAATAAATGGATGGATGGAGGGATGGAAGATGGGTGATGGATGGATGGATGGTGGATGGGTGGATGGATGGAGGGAAGATGGGTGGTGGATGGATGGATGGTGGATGGATGGATGGATGGTGGGCGGATGGATGGATGGGTGGATAGATGGATAATGGATGATGGATGGTAGATGGAGGATGGAGGATGGGTGAATAAATGGATGGATGGAGGGAGGGAGGATGGATAGTGGATGGATGGATGGATGGATGGATGGATGATGGATAGATAGATAATGGATGATGGATGGTGGATGGATGGATGGTGGATGGATGGATAGTGGATAGATGGATAATGGATGATGGATGGTGGATGGATGGATAATGGATGATGGATGGTAGATGGAGGATGGAGGATGGGTGAATAAATGGATGGATGGAGGGAGGGAGAATGGATAGTGGATGGATGGACGGATGGATGGATGGATGGATGATGGATAGATGGATAATGGATGATGGATGGTGGATGGATGGATGGTGGATGGATGGATGGTGGATGGATGGATGGTGGATAGATGGATAATGGATGATAGATGGTGGATGGATGGATGGTGGATAGATGGATAATGGATGATGGATGGTGGATGGTGGATGGATGGATGGATGGATGGATAGATGAATAATGGATAATAGATGGTGGATGGATGGATGGTGGATGGATGGATGGATGGAGGGAAGATGGGTGGTGGATGGATGGATGGTGGATGGATGGATGGATGGGTGGATGGTGGATAGATGGATAATGGGTGATGGATGGTAGATGGAGGATGGAGGATGGAGGATGGGTGAATAAATGGATGGATGGAGGGAGGGAGGATGGATGGTGGATGGATGGAGGGAAGATGGATGATGGGTGGTGGATGGATGGATAAATGAATAAATGGATGGATGGAGGGAGGGAGGTTGGGTGGTGGATGGATAGATGGGGGGATGATGGATGGATGGAGAGAACATGCTTATCTAATGTGACGGTAACAAAACTCAGGTTCCTGGCCCTGGTCCGGTTTGGGGGCCTCATTCCCGTGATTTTCCCGCAGGAACGAGGACCTGGGGGTGAGGACACGCCCCCGGCACGGCTCGGGGGACGGGGCTGCAGCCACACGTGAGCCGTGAGCATGAAGTCGCCTCAGCGCACAGGCCCCACCCGGCAGTTTGCAGAGCGCCCAGCGCACAGGCCACGGCCGCGAGACAGCTGCCCGGAGCCTGACGCCGGGCGCGGCATCTCCGCAGAAGGAAAGCGCTGCCTCGCGCCAGCAGACCACGGCAGGCAGACCCAGGCCCAAGAGGGGCAGGAAACAGCTCCGTGTGGAGTTCCAGAACCTTCCCTCAGCTCCAGGGAACCGCCCCGGACTTCCATTCAAAACGAAAAGCATTCGAAAATCTTATTTTCACATTCAAATTGCGAGAACCTACAAAAGCAGGAAACCTTTGATCTCCGGCTTTGTTTGGTGGGGTTTCTTATTTTTCTCTTTGTCCCGGGGACACAGGAAATTCTTTTAAAAATAAGGAATTCGGCACACTTTCATCACACGTAGGAGAAACAAAAAGGGAGGCGGGTGGGCCCGGGCCTTGGAAACACAACCCCGGAGCATCGGTGTTCCCTCCAAATCAGACGGGAAACAGAAACGCTGCAACGGACTCGTCACAGGAGAGGGTTTGGGAGCAAAAGGACAGAATGAGAACGTGGAGGGAACAGAGCGGACACGGGGCAGGGCCTGGTGGCATCAGCAGGACAGAGACAGGCAGACGCCCCCGGGCTGACCCGCGTGGGGCGGGAACCCGGCACTATGACCCCTCAGAGATTCCCCTGTGGAGCGACATGACGCAGCCCAGGGCCTGCCCTGTGCTCCGGACCACCGCTGTGTGGGGGCCCCCAGGGCTTCATCTGGGGGAGGGGGGTCCTGAACCAGCCGACCCTGCCCCCCAACACGCACACACCTCACAAAGCTTCACGTGACCTCGCAGCCGTTCTGAGGGGACAGACCCGGGAAGCTGGGGTGGCTCAGCAGGTTAAGTGATCGCTTTGCAGCCCCAGGGACTGAGGATCGAATCCCGGCCCCGGCCCGTGGGGACCCATATGCTGAACTGGGGAGTGCCCCCCAGTTCGGTTCTCTGTCTCTATATCTCTCTCTCTCTCAAAAAAAACAAAGCCACGAAAAGATGACGCATGAAGACGGGATTCCTCCTCCACCAAACCTTTCAGGTTATGTTTTCTTCACTCATCCCAATAACATGCCCAAGTCCCCACAGGTCCCAGGTTGGGGACAAACAACAAGAGGGAAGACAGGCGTCACCAGGCCTCGTCAGAGACCCGAAAAGTGTCCTCTTACGCCGTCGCTCTGTCCGGTTGGGGCTACACAGCTTCTAGAAGGTACCTCGACCCCCAGCCCACGCTGGAGGCACGGGCCAGAGCCCAGCGTCCGTGTGTGATCCGACCGCGCCTCGTTCTCACCGTCCTGGGGGGCAGAAACGGCGTGGACCGGGGAGGGGTCCTCACCAAGCACAGGCACCAGCCCCAGAACGTTTTATAGGCGGGTTTCCAATAAAAGGTCGTGTTGAGCGGCCTCAGGGTGAGCTGTTCACGGCCCGGCTGCCGTTAAGAGCCACAGACCCCGGGTGTCAGGACTCACGGTGCAGCCGGGCTGTGTCCTGCCTCATATACCGGAGACGAGGAGCGCGCTGGGGTGGAAACAGTGGTTTCCCAAGCTGAACGCCGTCACCGCTCCAAGGACGGTCCAGTGCGGCTCCAGGCAAAGACCTAAGCCTGCACCTTCCCTACCAGCCGGCCCAGAATGAAGGTGAGGAGCCCAGAGGCCGCCCTTCCGCGTGTCCCTCCCCCCGGCCCCACGAAGGGGCCACGTCACTGTGCAGAGGGTCCCTTTTGCGTCCAAAATGCTGTCCGTTGGCTGAACCAACACCCTGTTCCTGGATTTTTTTCTCCTTGGCACCAAAAGCCGATTCCTCCATGTTCAACATGACGTGTCTGGTTCTTGAAGTCAGAAAATAAGAAAGAATTCTTGTGTAAGAGAGGGGAGTCTGCACCTATCCTAACCTCCAGACCGACATAGTACTTAGCGACCAAACAGCAGACACCGTCTCCTTAAATTGCAGGGAAAACAGAAGTACCCACTTGTCACCGACAGTTTCCACCTTTGCCGCCTAGACGCTCCAGCCTATGCAATAAGACACGACGTGGAAATTAGAAGCGCCGTGTTTGGCAGCACCTCCCAAAGCATCCTGCTTGGAACACGGCTTCGCTGGAGTGTGAGGCTCATTCAGTGTCTCTGTTGTCAGACTCGTCAAAGCCTTAAATGTCCCAACACCACCAGTCTCCCGGGGAGACGCGCTCGGCACTTGGCAACATTGTAAACGCTGAGCAGCATTCTTTTTCTCAGAGAACTTGAGACGTCTTATGTTCCCTTGGAACGCTCTCAGGGGAAACTCTGGCTGCATCTGTGATTGACGCTCGGATATTTTAAGTTGCAGATTAGGTCGAGTATACCTGTCACCTGCGAGCTGAAACCGTAGTCAGGAATGAGGCCTTCGGAGTCAGCGGAGCCCGGGTTTGAACTCTACACCGAGGGGCCCAGGGCAGGTCTTCTCACCTGGAAAACGCAGGCCTCTGTGTCTGCCTCGCAGAGCGTTGTGCCTGTGAGATTGGAGAACTCGCGTAAAGACGCCTCCCTTCAGGCGTATCTGCAAACTCACATGCAAACCACCAGGAGCTCTAACCTCCATTCCGGGGTCATCGAGGCCGAGGAAGGCGCCATGAGAGGCTGTGACCTGTTACAACTTCTAGACACAGTGACGGACGGCTGCTTCCTCACGGACTTCCAGTCGTTCACGTCCTTGGATCCAGTCGTCTCACTTCTAGAGAAAAAAAGGAACATGACAGAGACATCTGCGGAAGCTTTTTAAAAATTGTTTTTGACACAGAGAGAGAGAGAGAAGGGGGAGGGCCCAGAGCTGTCTCCATAGTTGCACGTCATCAGTTTTCAACATGGTTTCGTCCCACACAGGTGGGCGGGGGCCGTGCAGGGCGGGAACTGGGCTGGGGGCCTCCTGCATGGGAAGCTCACCCCAGTTCAGCACATGGGTCCACACGGGCCGGGGCCGGGACTCGATCCTCAGTCCCCAGGGCTGCAAAGCGAGTGCTCAACCCGCTGAGCCGTCCCAACTTCCCCTCATCTTTTTTCCTTAGTAACAGTTAGAGCTTTAAGAAGTCGTTTAGAGGCAGGTAACTTTACGCAAATGAAGTGTCCCGTGATGCATCCTGTCCCCAGCCAGCGGGATTCCACGTGCCACTCAAGGTAGGAAGGTAAAGTACGTTGCACAATGTCGTGACATCGGGAAAGCACGTGAAAACGTCAGGGGAGAGTCCCCGTGACGCAGGCCGGGGGGGAGATGCGGGAAAGGGCCGTTCCCTGCTCTGCGTAGACCCCGTCTTCACGTTTCAGCCACGTCCAAAGTTCAGGCGGCCGTGGAACCCTGCCCTCGAAACCGCTTCCCGGGTAGGAAGCGACCAGGACGCGTTAGAACGGATTCCAGACACGCGGCACCGCGCGTTGCCCTCACGTCACCGGGGGCTGGGCGGGCTGACGTCAGAAAACAGAAGCAAACCCCACGCAGGCGGCTGCCTGGTGCTTCTCCGGGTTAAATCCCTGCGTCGGCAACACGCCCGGTAACTCAGCTCCTCGTTTCTGTGCGAAGCTCTCGGGGCTCCCGTCTCAGAGCCCAGGGGAGACACCGCAGAACACGGCACGAAACCCGCGTCCCCTGAGCCCATACACCCCATCCCTACACAAGCAGTGGGCCAGAGCAGGGGGTCCCCCACCTGCTTCCCAGGTGGACGTGGGGCTCTAACGAGATGGGGTCGCTCCCCACCCCCTCCAGCCCTGCCCCAGACCCCCGGGGCCCCCTTGTTCAGGTGAACAACTGGGTCTTGAAGCCCCACCGCCCTCCTGGGCGGGCCTCTCGGCTTCCCACGCCCCTTCGGTGTGTTTTCTCCCAACAGGGGGAGAGGACTCGAGCCCCCTTTTGCTGAACTCACTCACGTCTCGTCAGATTCGCGGCATTTTAACCCCGGAAACGGGGAGAGCAAGCGGGCGACCAGTGACGCCTCAAGTCCAAGGTCTCTTTTCAAGCGGGGAACTCAGTTGGGTCGAGTGTCCCCCGTTAGGCTCCCTGCTGTGGGACCCCCCAGCCCACCCACCACATCATTTGCCAGCGAATCACCCACAAGCCCCCGAAAGAGACGTCTGCGTCCCCCGCAACCTCGTCGTCGCTCTAACCCGGACAACGAAAGACTGTGTCTGTCCTAGCGCCACGTGGAGGAGGAACCGGACACAAGTTACAGATAGAAACGCCTGGGCCGCCAACGCCGGGTGAAGCCGCCGCTGCGGGAGCCACGCAGGAGAAGACCCGGCAGCTTCTAAGGGTCACGGTTGCCTGGATGACCCGTGTCCGCGGCTCCTACACGGCGCAGGTGTGTTCCCGGGGCGACTCCAAAGTTCATCCCCAACCCCCGCCCCACCGCAGAGACGGCTGCAAAGCCCGGGGGCCCCAGCCGCTTAAAAGGCCACTCAGACCTCAGTGGACAGTGCGTCTCCGCTTTCCTTCCCTGAAAAGCCCCCCCTAGGACTTGCTTTTGAAGAGGTTCAGGAGGTCACTTCCCCTCTTCCTGTCCCCCTGCGGGCCCAGCCGCACAGCCGGGTCCTGACGCTCCTGCTGACCCGCTGCCCCGCCGGGACTGCCTTCGGAGAGGCCGGCCCTTCCCGGCCACGGGCCTCGCCGAGTTCAGGGGAAGCCGTGCCCGGGAGGGGCCGCGTGCTGTCCCGTCTCCCAGTGGAGTTGGGGTACGGGGTCCCCGCTGGCGGGGAGTGGGACCAAGGGGAGACACGCCCACTGTGGCCGGCTGCACCCCGGGACCCGCCCCCACCCACCCGAGGAGGACACCCTGCACGCTGCCCCGGCCCCCAGTCCCCCTGCACCCCGACCCCCCCATGCCCCTGTGCCCTGAACCCCCATCCCCCTGTGCCCAGAACCCCAGCCCCCCTGTGCCCCGGCCCCCAGTCCCC
>PVKE010039221.1:0-15107 GCA_004027555.1 Craseonycteris thonglongyai
ACAGGTGAGGTGATGAGGGGAAGGGCTTTTGTTTGACAGAGAGGTTTTCCTCTGAAATACTCTGTCCCTGTCCTTTCATGTTAGTTATCTTAGTTCTGTGATGGCTGGCTTCCATTTCTCCAAGTAGAAAATATATATGGCTCAAAACATGCCTTTTGTCATCTAACCTGGGTAAAAGTCTAGTGGCCTCCAGTGGGACAGAATACATCCAGGCCCACTTGCAGGGCTTCTGGGAGCAGAGCCTGGATGCAGGAAAGGCATCAAAGGGGCTTTGCTGTCTGAAGACAGTAGTCCGAATGCCATCCATCAAGTAGCATCCAGGAATAATGCCAGAGTTGAGAACTAGCTAGGACACGGTGACCAGGACGAGAGAGGGAGACTGAGGGTGCAGTCCCCACGACAGCAGGCCATTTCAGCAGCACAGGTGGAAGCACCAGCTATGATTCCTTAGGTTCTAGAATCTGTACTGTATTCGGGCAGTCTCACTCGATGTGGGACAAAGGTTGATAAGGACATTGAAGTAGTTAATTCTCTTCTCTTGGTGTTCTCACCGGGTCTCTGTGTAACAAAGGACTTCACCATATATGTGTTTAGAGTCTTCAATAAAACAAACAAACTTTTGTTCTAAAAGAATAAAATTTTTTTTTGCATAGATTGGAATCACCCCTTTAGCCATCTGATTAGCTTAGATCCTCCCTTACTCACAGAACACAAGCACACACATGCTCATGCTAGAATATGTTGGAGTCCAGTACTGTGACAGACTATGACCAGTCCTATAGGACTTACCTTGTATCAGGGCCACTTGAAGCCCAAATGCACGTTAGCAGATGACGGGCACAGCCCTGTGGTAGGGCATGCCTGGCTTGAGGAGAAGAACACAGATCGGCTATTGGTGTATTTGTTTTTAAGATTTAGTTTATTGTTTGAGAGAAGGTGAGAGAGAGAGAGAGAGACAGAGAGAGAGAGAGAGAGAGAGAGAGAGAGAGAGAGAGAGAGGTGTGAGGGCCCACAGCAGTCTCTATAGTTGTATGTACATCATTAGTTGTGACATAGCTTCATTCCGCACAGGTGGATGTGGGGCTGTGCAGGGCGGGAGCCAAACTGGGGACCTCCCACACAGGAGGCAAGGAATCTTCACTGCCATCCTGGTTGTAACCAGTAGAGCTGCAGTTCAGCATATGGGTTTGCACGGGCCAGGGCCGGGATTTGGTCCCTGGACCTTGCAGTTGCAAGGCAAGCACGCAATCTGCTGAGCTATCCAGCATCCTGTCAGCTACTGGTTTATTTAGCCCTTAGCTGGACACACTAAGCAGGACCTCCCCCACACCCCCATAGTGGGAGTCCTAATGATCTGGTTCTGTGAAAGCTGTCGTCACCCTTTCCAGCCAATGTGATAAGAGCCATTCATTCTGCTTTGCTGGGTCCTTCTGACTGTACCACTTCCCCACTCCTCTGATCCATGAAATCTGATCAGACCTCGGTGCTGGGCAACCAAAGCAAAGGGGAACTACTGCCTCTCTTGGGGATTTTCAGCTTTTTCTGCTTGTCTGTCTTTATGGGTTAAACAGTATATTGAGTTCATTAAAAAAATAAAAAGAAATAAAGAGAAAAAACAGGCAGAGCCTCCATAGTCACTGTGACTCTTTTTTACACCTGTAACAGGTCTTTGTTCCCCCTTTGCTCAGACGCTCATCATCTGTCTCTTAAAGGCTCATCTTTGTCCTGAGTTGCTTCATCTGAGCTCGTAGTTACCCTCATGCCAACCGGAGCTCATTGAGCGCTGAACTGCGCCTGTGTCGCAGCGCAACCTAGCTGTGCTGCTAGCTAGCCATTGATCTGTGGGAGAAATGATCTGTCACGTCTGGATTGCATTATTATTATTTTTCTTTTATTGTCTAATTTATTAGGGTTACTTTGGTTAATAATAATTACATAGGTTCCAGGTAGACAAATCTCTCCATCACCATGTATTTAGCTCCCTTCCCTGGTCTTCAGTATTCCTGTCTGTAAAATGGAGTAAGATGAAGGATCAAAGAGATTAGCAGTGTGAAAATGCTATGAAAACAAGAGCAACCAGAACAAGTTCATTGAGCCTAATGTGAAAGTAGAGCAATTTACTCACCCATTTTTTCTATCATTCCTAGACACAATTTGGACATCTATTAAGTGTGGAAGAAATAGATCATTTTCAACTGTCTGAATCCATATGCAGTGGATTTCCAAGCTTAATTGTGTTTGAATGAGGAATCGATATGTATAACTGCACTAGCAATAGTGTGCTGAAAAGCTGTGTGTGTTTCTGATGCTTTCATAATGTGTTTCAATTTTCTTACTATTTTTTTCATTATTATATCATATTTTTGAGAGGGTTCTTTGAGCATAGCAAAGTGGCACTGATCCCAAATGAATGGCAATGATTATTTGTTTCGATTTCAAGCTTTTTTAGAATGCTTTTGTTAGAATGTTCTGCAGCCTCTCTTGGTTCCAAGCTGCTTCTGTAACACAGACACTAAACAATTCTTCCTAAAACATCCATTTTATTTATGTTCCATCCTAGATTTTAAAAAAGGTTTCCCTCTTTTTTAGCTTGTATTATGAATGACAGCTATAGCTCTTCATAATTTGGACACAGCCCTATTTTCCCTATTTCTCTCTCAGTTTTAGATAACACCCTCTTTCCCAGCTGGGCATAGCACTTCACAATCCTACAGGGGAGGAGATTATTCTCAGCAGTATCTTTGATTATTGTGATCTTATGCAAAATGTCTCTATTTCACCCCCACTGCATGGAGTACAACTCAAACCCAAGCTTCTGCTCAGGACTCAACCTTTGGGATGTCTCTGTCTCTAGTAACCACTCTAGGTAAGTCTTGAATCTTGGAACACACTGCTTGGGACCTCGATATCTGAGGCCAAACTAGCTTTAATTAATGGTGTCATTAATGCAAAGCCAAGTCCAAATGGATCTTCCGACCATTCTGGGTCCTTCTTCACCCTGAGCACAATTCTTTAACTTCTAATTGGGGTAATTCCCCTGTGTATTTTTAAAAAGCACTCTATCCCCTAACACCACTATTCCTCAACATATGTACACACCCACCTAAGTAGCATTCTTGTTAGAATAACTAGATTTAGAGATGAGTGAGAGGGTTAAGTATAGTGCTCAGCCTATATTCTCCTTTTACAGTAACTGATGTAACATCAGTGAGATTTTAATGGCAAAATTGATTCAAATCAAACCAGAAAAATTCAGCCTGAAGAACTGAAAGTGAGTTAAAATTGATAAGCAAAGAATATAATATGTGGCAATGTCTTCAAATTACTCATATTTTAGGTTTTACATAATTTGAAGTTGCAAAAATGTGTTTGACAAGGGTAGACGTTTTTTAAACGCAATGTCTATTAATGATTAGGAAGCAGCTCTGAAAGCCCAATTTTGCCTTTTTCAGTGATGTTAAATTGGAAAACATAAAAAACATTTGGAAAGAAGTACAAATAATACAAATATGGTTATAGAGGTCTTAAATATGGATGGAAGGAAAAACAAAAATTTTTGGAAATATACAAACAATTGTGTCTGTAGGAAAATATATGTATAAGTAATGGAGTCCTCAAATAGGATGCAGGCCCTATGCCATCCTCTTCTAGTTTAGTGTCCCTATGTGATTTGGGGTCAGTGACACATGGTATTCCAAGTGGATTGTCAGAAACGATATCGGCATCAGTCTATATAATTGCATGTAATCTTTTTTCTATTTTTATAATGTGTCCATATACCAGTATTTATGAAATAATTTTTTTCATTGCATTAAGAATATTTTAAGACTGTCATATTGCATAACTCCCAGGGCCATCTTTATAGAATCCTTTCCATCTGTGCAAACTAGTATCTCCTCGAGGTGTGCAGTAGACACCCTATATGATTTTAAACCATTGTCTTGATTTTAAATAAAATGTACATTATTTTTCAGGATGTTCCCCAGTGTCTAGTGATGTTTGCTTGATAGTACAGCATCTAGAATGTACAAAGTGTCCATTAGGTGTGTCAAAATGTCATTTAATATGAATGATATAAATATTCAAATATTTAGCATCAGGCAGATGATAATCTGCATGTTGTAATGATTTACTGACTATTTTTTTGAAGAGCTGGCCAATGTAGACATCCCTATGTTACTCTGCAGTTTTTGTTGACTTGTAGATTTTAAAAAGTGATTTCTGCTTGTGAACTTAATTAGATCTTGCATTCTTGTTGACTTCTAATCAATTTACAGGATAAAATGCATCCACTGATTTCAAGTGTGGAAGGAGCAGGCCTTGTAAAGTGTGTCAGTTAGTAACTCCTGGGCCTGTTGGTGGGGTCTGTGCAAAATCTGCTCCCAGGAGAATCAAAGTTTTCAAGTTTTGGTAAAAGTCCCATTTTAAGCAAGTATAGATTATCTCTTGCTATGAGAATACAGTTTTTTCAGATGTGTACCTTAACATTATTTTTAAACTTGATATCCAGTTATCATTTGTAATGTTTAATGCCATAATGGCATATCTTGTGTGTAATAAATAATGGCAAGGCAACTGCCAAAGGAATTTGGGGTCATGCACTGGAGTTCTCAACCAGTAAAGCATTGACAAATTAATTCTGTTGGCCCCTCTCTCTGAGTGAAGGTTCTAAATATGCCTTGGTTTGTGTGGACACTTCACCTGGTCGAACCGAGGCTCTCTCCTGGGGCCAAGCAAACCTGGCTGCTCCCATTAGGGGAATTAGAGAAGTTAAGTACCATGACAGATACCATCATGAAATATACAGTGTTCAGGGGTCACATTTCAAAGGTCAGGATATGCAAGATTAGACAATGACCATGATGCTGAATGAAGTTTCCATCTTCCCTATGACCCACAAACACTGCGATTGCTAGAAGAAGAGAATGGAATATTAAAGCAGCAGGTAAAATTATTAAAACGTAAAGCCACCTTGGCCAAGTGAACTAAACTACTATCTCAGGCTTTAATAAATTTGCCTGATCAGCCAGTAGGGCCTGTTGCCCCATATGCCAGACTGAGGACCGCCATGGGGATACCCAACACTGGAAAGGTATGGAAGCCACGGGGTACAGCCACTATCCCCACTCTCTCTGTGGATTGATTTGCTATGGTGTTGATAACCCCAAACCCCAGCAAGCCTGGGAAAGGCATTATCTATTAGACTAGACTCTGCAATATGTCCCACTAGAATGGGTCAGGCACTGCATGCACCTGGGTGAGGGAGAGCTACTCAATCTCCACTAGGATCCTGTTGTTTTGCTGCAAGCTGGACCTATTGGAACGTTACTGTACTTCAAATGAAACCCACACCATTGAAAGAGGGAGGAGATATGGGTCCTGGCCTGGCATAACCTGCCCTCAATACATCTCTTCAAATCTGACAGTGCTGCTTCCCCCAGCCAACATGTACAGTAGGGGGTGTCCACACTTTTGGCTTCCCTGGGCCACATTGGAAGGAGAATACCTGTCTTGGGCCACACATAAAATACCCTAACACTAGTGATAGCTGATGCACTAAAAAAAGAATTGAAAAAAAAATTTCTATGTTTTAATAATGGTAATGAATTTGTGTTGGGCCACATTCAAAGCTGTCTTGGGCTGCATGTGGCCCCTGGGCCACAGGTTGGACAAGCTCGATGTATGGTATGCACAGTGAGGTCAAGTTCCTAAAGCTGCCAGCCTGCCTCTTCTTAAGGGCTAGAGAGCAGGATCCATTTTCCACTGGTATGGACATTTGGCCGCCATCTTTGTTTCCTTCATCGACCTGGGGGAAGTGCAGCACCCATGGAAGCCCTCACTAAATTCACCGAGCAAGCCTTAAATGGTGGTCAACAGAGCCTGACCCTACTGAATACTAAAACGTCTCTAGTGAGAAAAGCTGTCCTCAAGAACAGGATGGCCTTGGACTATACAACTGCCTTGCAGGGGGCACCAGTGCCATTATCCAAACAGAATGTTATGTGTTCATACCTGATGAGTCTGCTAATGTATCATCTTTATTAAATCATATGTGGACACAAGTGAATGCCCTACTGATCTGACTCGCAGCCTAAGAGATTTAACATATCAGTGGTTTGGATCATGAGGCTCTTACTGGAAAAAATTGATGCTTACTTTGGGAACTGTTATCTTAAATTGTGTTTCTCCTTGCATGTGCTTGTACTGTTGCTGTACCTTGGCCTTTAGTGCAGCCAGATAGCTGCCAAATGAGCCACTTCCATGCTAGTGACACCGCTTGCTGACCATTCAGGGCACCTTTCAGAAGAAGGGGGGCACTTAAGATGGTAAGAGCTGCTTAAAAGGGGTGGGCTGTTGGAGGAGGTCATTGAGAAGATGTGACCGCCCGTTGGCCTGAGAGCTGGACCCAGGCAATTGGAGGCTTCTCTCCCCTTCTCTGTCCTTGGAAGGCATGTTCCATCTACCTCTCCCATGGTATAATGCAGCCTTGAGAGAGTAAGGTGTGGAGATAGCCAGAAGGACTACATGACTGAACCCAGCCAAGGCCTCTCTATAAACTCAAGATTCTTGTGGGGTTTCTCATTTTTGCAGCTGCTTTAGACAAGCTTGGTGTGAGAGTTCCCTTGCTTATTATAAATCTGGCACCTCCCTGTCTGAGTGGCGTGCCTCTCTCTGACCTCCTGCCCTTTATGTGCCCATGGGGGCTGATTTGCTAACCAACTGTGGTGTGTGTGTGTTTGGTTGGTAAAAAAGCAAGATATTACTTTCCAATGGAATTTTCTGTCTATTTGAGATAGGATAGTGTTTATTATTAAAACTATTTTTTTTCTCTCTTTTCAGCAAACTTTGATTCAACATGCTTATATCTGTGAAGTTATTCAACGTGATCCCAAAATATATCCGTAGCTGTTTCATAAAAAACAATCTTATTGTACTGATTGTGATTCCAGACTTCACAACATTCTCTATGTAATTTGGAATTATTTTATTTATGTGTTCTTTCAGATATGATAGAGTATGTACTTTGGAGGAATGGCATATGGTACTGATGAATTATCCTCCTTTCACACTCACTACATTTAATTATAAAATTGAATTTAACATAGCTAAAATTTTCTCTCTCTCTCTCCATGTATATATATGTACATATGTATATACACACATATGTACATACATATATGTTTAAAGTTTTTATTAAAAAAATAAGATACATGAAGAATAGTACATGAGTCATAAATATACAGCTCAAAAACTTTTCAAAGAATGAACATCACCCAGATGAAAAAATAAAATATTGTGGGCAAACTGGAAGCTCCCTATCTTCTTTCCACACACCATTCTCTCCAAACTTAATGGCTATCTTAAATTATATAATCATTTCTTAATTTTTGCCGTTTTTGAAAGTTATAGGAATGAAATGATTCAGTATATGTCATTTTGTAACTGTTTTTTTTGTTCTCAACATTGTTTCAGCAATTCATTCATGTTGTTGCATATCACAGTTGTATAGTCCTATTATATACTTTTTGATGTTATGAATCTACCACAATTTATTTGTCTGTTCGGCTGTAAATGAATATGTGGATTGTTCTCTGTGGAACTATTAGGACTAGTGCTTCTATATTCTGGCATATGTCTATTAGTGCCCAAATGTACATATTTCTGCTGGGAGTACATCTAGGAACAGAATTACTGTGTCATAGGATAAACATGCTGAGCTCTAGTAAATGCTATCAAAACATTTTCTGAAGTGGTTTACAAACCTACATTTGCACTAGCATTAACTGGGAGTCTTAGTGGCTTCTTGGCCTCTGTAGTATTTGGTATTTTCAGGTTTTTGAAACTGTAACCATTATGATTTTTGCATGCAGCATCTAATTGTGGTATTACTTTGTAGTCATCTGATGATTAGTGAGGTGCAGCACCTTCTCACATGTTTATTGGACCACTTGGATTGTGCGTTTGTGTGTGAAGAGAGAGAGAGAGAAAGGAAGCCCTTTGAGACTTTTGCCACATTTCTAATGTGTTATCTTATTGATTTGTAAAAATTATTCTTATAGTCTGGAGTCCTTTATTTAATATATGCATTACAATATCTTTTCTCAACCTATGGTTTGTATCTTTTAATGTGGAGATATTCTTGACTTTTAAAGTAGTTAAAATCTCTTATGAGTTAGAGCTTTTTATGTCCTATTTAAAGAATTTACCTTGTAAATGATGGCATTTGAAACATTTTATTTCTTTTTAGTTCTGCTTTTTAGAAACACTGTTGTTTTTTATATGGTGTAATAAGTAAACATGTCACATTCAACTCTTATTTTTAATAACTTAAGTAGATTATTTTATATATTTCTGTGTGCTCTTTGTCAACTGCAAATGAATGATTGCTATTATTACTTTCTTTTCAAACCTTGTATATTTTATATTGTCTTGCCCCATTTCATTGGGTAAGACCTCCAGCACAATAGTGAATGAAAATGAAAATAGCTGGCTTCTGTGGTTTATTTCCAATTCTAGAGGAAAGCATTTAAGCTTATTGCTCTAGCAATATTTTTTTAGGGACACTACTGTATCACAACATTTCTCCCCTTTATTCTTTCTTGGTTTGCTATGAATTTTTTTCATAGTTGTATTGAGACATAATTGACATATAACATTGTATTAGTTTAAGGTATACAACATAAAGTTTTGATATATGTATATATTTTGAAATGATTACCATATCTGTCACCTAACATAATTATGAATTATTTTCTTGTGATGAGAACTTTTAAAATCTCTCTTAGCAACTTTCAGATATATAATATAGTGCTGTTAACTATAGTTACCATGCTATATATTACATTCCAGAATTTATTTGTGTTATAACTAGAAGCTTTTACCTTTTGACCACCCTAATCTATTCCTGCACCTCCATCCTTGGCAATCATGGATGTGATTTTATGAGTTCAATATTTTTTGATTCCACATGTGAGATCATACACTATTTGTCTTTATCTCACTTATTTCACTTAGCATAGTGCCCTCAAGGTCCGTCTATGTTGTTACAAGTGGCAGTTGCATCTCATTTCTATTTATATCTATCTATCTATCTATCATCTCTCTATCTAAACATTACAAATATGACTATATACTATCACATTTTCTATATCCATTCATCTGCTGATGGACACAGGTTGTTTGCATGCCCTAGCTATTATAAGTAATGCTATAATAAAAATAGGGGCGCCAGTTCCCTTTTCAAGTTAGTGTTTTTAGTTTCTTCAAATAAATACCAAGAAATGGAGTTGCCGGGTCATATGGTATTTCTTAAGTTTTTCCGGAACCTCTCTGGTAGCTCCGTAGCATTCCATAGAGGCGGCACCAACATGCACAGGGGTTCCCTTTTCTCCACATTCTTACCAACACTTGTCATCTCTTCTTGATGCTAGCCCTCCTAATAGATGTGAAGTGATGTCTCATTGTGGTTTTGATCCACATTTCCCTGATGATTACTGATGTTGAGCATCTTTTCATATACCTGTTTGCCATGTGTGTGTGTGTGTGTGTATGTATGTATGTATGTGTGTATATATATAAATAATTTATTTATATATATTTATTTTTATAAATATAAAAGATTTATTGTTAGAGAAAAGGTGAGAGAGAGAGAGAAAGAGACAGAGAGAGACAGAGAGAGACAGAGAGAAAGGGGGAGGGCCCAGAGCAGTCTCCATAGTTGTACATCATTAGTTGTGACAGTTTCATTGCACACAGGTGGACATGAGTCTGAACTGGGGGCCTCCCAGGTAGGAGGGGGAACCTTCACTGCCATGCCATCTAGGTGGCTACCAGTTGCACCACAGTTCAGTATATGGGTTTGGGGCCTGGAATTGAACCCTGGACCTGATTGCAAGGCAACTCAGTTGCTGAGCTGTCCCAACATCCCCCAAGTTTTCCTTTTTTTAATTATGAATTGATGTTGAATTTTAGCAGATGCTTTTCAGAATCTTTGGAATCATCCTATGAGCTTCTTCCTGATACTGGGGTGAATGATAGGCACTTTCAAGTGTGTGTGACACACACACACACACATGCAGGCGTGTGTGACTCTAAGGCATTTTCTGAGAAAGATGAAGAGCCTGGTATGTTTGGGTCTCAGGGTTTCACAGGTAGGTTTTAGAGGGCTTTCAAAGAGAAAAATAATAGAATCTACCATACATTATTCTAATCAGCATTGACTAGTCTGCCTGGCCTGCCTTCTGTAGTAATAATGTGTAATACCTGCAGAAGGGTTATCATATGCCAGGCAGTGTAGTAAGCACTTTCCATATGTAATTCATTTTAACCTCAGAAATGCCCTGTGGGGTATACACGAGAAAAGAAGAAAAAGAGGATACACAAATGAGGTAAAGAGCAGTTGAGTAACGTAGTCAAAGTCAAATCCTTAATTTGTGGAAATTTTAGGTTTAACTCTAGCTCTGCTCTTATTACTAGACATGCTGAGTCTCTGTCTTCTGACTCTTACAGACTGGCATTGCTAGCTATGCTAAATCTAATAGGTAGATACTATTATATTAGTTTATTTGGTCTATAAGGGCTATCCGCAGGAAGTATCCAGCCACCATTGTTGTTATATTGACAATGGCTTAATGATTTTTGGATAACCCTTGTATATTATCATTAATATATAAAACATGAATGTACAAAACATACACTATATTAGGCATATACCATACATTAATATTATAGATATGTGTGTGTGTGTATATATATATATATATATATATATATATATATAAAAAATCAGTTATTATATATTATGAAAGTAAGTAAAGAGTTTAATTTCTAAGATCTGACAGAAATTTTAAAAATAAAGAAAATTCCAATTTTTTTAACATTTCAAAAGTATATATTTATTTTATATTGATTTATAATCCATTTATCACCCAAATAATGTTAATTGTAGATAGCCCATGGATTACAGTAGAGGTATCCAACCTGTTGGTTTCCCTGGGCCACACTGGAAGCATTGTCTTGGGTCACATAAAATACACTAACACTAAGGAAAGCTGATGAGCTAAAGAAGAAATCACAAACAAATTCTCATAACGTTTTAAGAAAGTTTCTGAGTTTGTGTTGGGCTGCATTGAAAGCTGTCTGTGGCCCACAGGCTGCAGGTTGAACAAACTTGGCTTACAACATATGTTATATCTACATACATATACACGAGGCCTGTCTGGAAAGTATCCAGCCATGTAATGTGAAAATAAAGACATTTATGACTGGATTTTTTTCTGGACAGCCCCCACCCCCAAAACACTATAATAAATACACATATATACTGCATATATGCACACATACACACATGTAACATATCTGAGTTCCCTTTTGCACCCAAACCCAGGCTTGACATTTTCTGGAGGCTGCGTTGAGTCAGGATAAGGGTGACTGCTTGCGATCTCTTCAGGAACAAACTCCTTCTGGACTCTCATGATCTTCCGTAAGGCTGCCTCAGTCCCTTATCTGGACTTCCTCTCTTTCCCCACAAGGGCAGGGCTTCCTGTGCTTATTTCACAGTGGTGCCACCTGTATTAGCCATGAGTTGGCCTTGCCATTCCTGAGTTTAGTGTGTTTGCTTTTTTTTTTTCTTTGCATTGGCTGAAATCTCTTATCTTTCGATATGTCTTCATCCTCTCTTTACTCAATGGAATTTAATCATAACATCTTTTTGAATTATCTGGTAACATACAGTTAGCACTAAATTGTTTGCTAATTGGTTATGTGGTTGAAGTATGTTGGCATGTCTTCTAGATCCCCTAGGCACAATGTCAGACAATGTGCCAGGGAATACTAATTTGCTAGCTGATTGACATTTTTAACCATGAAGTAGACAGGGAGCTAAGAGACCTGAGTTAATACTTCATTTTGCAACCTTGAACAAATAATATTTATTCAGCTAAGGTCTTATTTCTTTTATCTGTAAACAGAAAGTTTATGCTAAATGCATTTAACATCTCTATTTTTTTCTGAGTAAAGTAGTGGGTACTGTGAATGAATTTATTGTTCAAAGAACAATTTTCTCCTCTTAAAATCAGACACATTATAAATACTAACCATAGTGCATATTAAGCAGTGTTAGACATACTTGTTTATGGATGTAGAACCCTGTGTGAACATTGCACATTGGCCTCATCTTGTGCCTGGAGTCCTCTCAAGGGTGGCCTTAATTATATGCTATACGAGTCAAATGGAAGGATTTACCCCCAGATCTGCCATTCAGAATATGCAGAATTGATGGCAATGGCATATTCATGGGAAAATGTATCAGATACTAAGATGACATAGAAAAGAAGGGTGAATGCTGTTGGGAGATATTTCTCTGTGTCTTTCTCATGTTTTCTCTGCATGTCTTATAAGAGAAGAACTAAATCGTATATGGTTTTGAACTGTATTTACAAGAATGTTTGAATACTGAAAAGCTTGAAAGATGAAGATAATGCTTCCCTTCAGAGCAAAGGGCAAGCTAACTTACTGCCCATTATAAAATATGTGGGTTTCCTATAACACAACCCACAGTGAATGCAGTTCTCATTTAGCCCTCTTTCTGTTGCCCTAGAGGATAGAGATTTAGATAATAACCACAGGGAAAAAACAAAACAAACAAAAAAACCCAGCTGCTGATTGTCTGGCTACTGCTATTGCTTGCTGCTGTGAGTAATGAATTTTCTTTCATCTCTGACCCAAGCATCTCATGTCTTCCACCAGCCTTCATGAAATTGTGGCAAACTAACTTACTAGCTTGGAGTAAAATAACATTTCAGACCCTTCACAGTTCTTGTGAAATAGATGTATAGATTTTTAGAATTTCTTTCTAGATTGCTTTTCACCTGTCTTTCTTTGTTCCCTTCTGGAACTGAGACTACAAGAATTTGAATAACAGGGCAATGGTTTCATAGCTAATTGGCAATGAACAACAGGGTAAAGTTCAGATCTCCTGCCCCCTTGGTTCTGCATGTCTTTTGCTGAAGTGTTTTAAATGTGAACAGATATTTGAAATACCCATACTGTGTAACACTTACAAATTTTAATAACTTTTATATATTGTACCTGCTGGTTAAAAGCCCTCTCTAAGTGTATAGTCTCTAGAACCATACAGTTAATTAAATGTAAGTTTAGGAGACACTTTGGTATGATATTTATATTTTTAAAGACAAACACATTTAAAGTAAAGGACAAAACACTACACTAAACCATTCAGAATCGAAGTAGAAAGCAACATCTTGGTTAAAACAGAACTTTTGTTACAATGCTGAAATAAAGTGACAAATGGTACGACTAAATGTTTGCTGGAACTCATTTATTCTTCTGGTAATTTTGCACAGACTTGATAAGTGGTTAGTAAAATTTTTATGTATGCAGAATGAATAATCTCAAATGTTCTTGTAGAATTTCTCTACATTTTGTGCTGTTAGAAGTTTTAGGGATATTTCTAATTAAAGTTAAATATATCTGTGTATACTTAGTAAGAGACTCAAATGAGTTTACTAGAAACATCTTTTGTGATATTTGAAACTGGATTGTAAGTGGCAATTCCTTATCAGAACTGAAATGACAGCAGAGGTAAAGGAATTGGCCTACTCTTTCTTTATCCACTTCCACCCCCCATTCATACATGTACCCTGTGGGCATAAATCATTGGTTTGTTTTGTTTTGCTTTGTGTTTTTGCCTGTGTATTGGTTTTTCTCTTTAGAGCAGGGGTTCCCAACCTTTTTATACCCTAGGGCGCATTCTAAAATATCGGTAGGGCGGCGGGCACCAGCTATTTCTAAGGATATTTGTTATTGAACAAGAATAAAAAATAATAAACAGAAATAATTTAAAAATAATAAATTTATTGTACAAATTATATACACACAAAGAAACATATATACAAAACGTAATACAAAGTAAATAAAAATCACACCTATAATAAAATCATTTAAAAAAACATAAAAGAAAACATAAAAACAACCAATCTGTCAGTGTGATCTTTGGCATTGCATTTCATTGGCCAGTGCCTCGTAATTAGGAGAGTATGATGACAACCCTGTTAGCAAACAATTATTAAGATGCTCATCGGTAAGTTGAGATCTATATCGTGATTTTATTAAATTCATGTTTGAAAACAAAGATTCGCATAAATACATTGACCCGAAAAACGATTTGATTTTATATGCTGCTTTTTAAAAAAATGGGAACCTTTCTTTGTCGACTATGTTCCATAAGTCCTTTGATATTAAGGATTTTAGCAAAATATCGTTTTAAGGTTCAAAATTTCTAACTCTAGTTCTTCTGCTGTCCCCTGAACAAGGTCTGCAATACATGCGGCTAGTTCTATTCCATTTATTTGGCAAGTAAAAGGATTGATACAGAAGGAGACAATTGGCTCGATATTTGTAAACTGCAGAAATCTCTCTTCAAACTATTTTTGAAGCACTTGCAGGGTCTCAATAAATAATGACACGTTTAATTCATTGTTACCTAGCATTTTTCTCATATATGGGAAGTGCACGAGAGACTTGATATGCAGATGTGATATCAACAAAGTCAATTTCTCTTTAAATGCGTTTACAGAGCTTATCATTTCAGCTATATTTTTGTCTTCTCCCTGTAACTCCAAGTTGAAAGAATCTAATTTTTCCATGGTGTAAGCAAGAAAACCCAAATCCACCAGCCAGCAAGAGTCTGTTAGTTCATCATAATTTTCATTTTTATCACGTATAAATGTTTTTATGTCTTCAATTAAGTTCACAAATCTTGTAAGAACTTTACCTTTACTGAGCCAACGTACTTCAGTATGCAGGATGAAATCATGTTCTTTATCTTCAGTGTCTTCTAACAGGGCCTTGAAAAGTTGGTGTTGCGATGCAGCTGCTCGAATAGAGTTGATCTTTGTGACTATTTTCATAACATGTTCAAAGGGCAGTATTTTACAACACAAAGCTTCCTGATGGATAATACAGTGGTAGGACATAAAGTTTGAAAATGATTCATCTTTCCTGCAAAGGGCAATAAATCCTTTGTTTTGACCAACCATTGCTGGTGCCCCATCGGTAGTTATCGCAGACAACTTATGCAAAGGCAT
>PVKE010039222.1:0-15107 GCA_004027555.1 Craseonycteris thonglongyai
TTTTTTTTTTTTTTTTTTTTTTTTTTTTTTTTTTTTTTTTTTTTTTTTTTTTTTTTTTTTTTTTTTTTTTTTTTTTTTTTTTTTTTTTTTTTTTTTTTTTTTTTTTTGCTTTGCTTTTCTGGAGCTTTGTTATGTTCTTTCATTTGGGACATGTTTCTTTGACTTCCCATTTTGGCTTCCTCCCTGTGTTAATTGCTGTGTATTAGGTAGGACTTCTATGTCTCCTGGTTTTAATAGAGTGTATGTAGTCAGTGAGTTCTGGGGCCAAATGGCACAGATGCCCTGTTTACTTGAACCAGGTACTCCAGGTATGACCCTTCTGTGGGCTGTATGTGTTCTCCTATTGTAGTTGAGCCTTGGTAGCTGTTTGCACATTAGTGGGAGGGATTGACCCTGGGGCTAATTGGTTGTGAGGACTGACCATGGCTACAGTGGATGAGTTGTTGTGTAGGGACTGATCCTACAGGGCAGGGTTTGCTTTAGGGGGGCTTTGGTGCCTGGCAGTCTGCTCTTTGGATGTGTCATTTGTGGAGGTGGTTGGGTGGTAACTGGTGTGGTCTGAAGCTGTCCACAAGGTGTGTTCATTTGGGGGCATCTTGGGATGGGCCGTAATGCAGACCAAGGTTAGCCATAAACTATGCCCTAATTGAGGCCACTTGGTATCAGCTACAAAGTGATTTGCAGATGGTTGCCAGTTTTGCTGAGGATGGAGGTACCTGGGAGAAGCTAATCTGCATATAGAGGCTTGTTGCTACTAGTACTGATCTGAGGGCTGCTTAGTAAAAAGTATGGAGTATGCTGAGGCCAGATGCAGCTTGTTTGGGGTTTGTAAACCTTTGAGAAACTTTAGGAAAATCCACAGCATGAGCCAAGGTAGATTGTTTGTATGGAAAAACCACTGGATGTGGTTTGGGTGAGCCCACAAATTGGATGGGGCAGGGTCTAAGGGAATTACCAGGGTAGGGCAAACAGTGTTAGCCAGTTTGATGGAAACTCAGATTAGCCTGTTACTGTGTCTGCAGTCTAGATGAGGAAAGGGCTCAACAAAGGAACAATGTCTTCTCATAGAGCTTCTGTCCAGAAGAAAGCTCCCCATCCAGCCCTTGCCCTGAAGCCAGATAGCTCAGTTCTTCCCAAAAGTCCCTAGTGTTTTTGGGAAGCAACAGTGGACCCAGACTGAGTTGGTCAGCAAATGAGCCCTTTAAGAAAAGTGCCTGGGACTTTAGATGCCCTCTCTCTCACTCAGCTACAAGCTCTGCTGGTTTCATAGCCAAAAGTTGTAGGGATTTTTCTTCTGGACACTGCAACCCCAATCTGGGGCCCCGGTGTGGGGCTGGAACCCCTTTCTCCTCAGGGAAATCTTAGTAGTTGAGCTATCCCTAACAATTCTCTGCCCTTCCTACACATCTCCACATGAACTTTTATCTTTCATGATAGTTTTTTTATAAAATGAAAAGATATCACAGCTCCCCAAGCAGAAGATTTACTCAGCTGTTACAGGACAAATTAAGGTTTTCAAAGGAGATGTTGCAAACTTTTCAAACTCTTGTGTTTATGTTCTGCTTCTAGAGAAAGACTAACATCTTCCAAATATCAAAGGAGAGGCTAACTTGGAAACTGTCATGGGAACACTGCTGGAAAAAATATTTTGAAAGCAGTAATTGTCATGCTCTTAGACTCTGCCCTACATATCATTTCTCACAATATCACTGTTGAGTTTTGCCACCACTATATAATAATATCTACAACTTATTTTGATTTTGCGCTCTTTTTTGTTGGTGAAAAAGTAATTGTGATTTTGGGCCATGAGTTTTAAATTGTTGTAACTAGGCCCAAACACATCTTTGTTAATCAAAATAGGAACCATTATAATCAACACACTTTTGCCAGCAAGAAATAAGTTTGTTTATTCCTATAGCATACAAATCTCTGCTTCTGGATTGGACAAACCCTTGGAAAGCATTTTGTGTATCCCACTGGTTATGGAAGCATTTTCCCTGCCAAAAAAAAAAAAAAATTGTCAAGATGCTTGAAGTGGTAGTCAGTTGGCAAGAAATCAGGTGAATACGGCGGATGAGGCAAAACTTTGTAGCCCAGTTCATTGAACTTTTGAAGTGTTGGTTGTGCCACGTGCAGTCAGGCATTGTCATGGAGAAGAATTGGGCCCTTTCTGTTGAGCAATGGCAGCTGTAAACATTGCAGTTTTTTGTGCATCTCATCAATTTGCTGAGCCTACTTCTCAGATGGGATGGTTTCGCTGGGATTCAGAAAGTTGTAGTGGATCAGACCAGCAGCAGACCACCAAACAGTGACTATTTTTGGTCTAAGTTTGGCTTTGGAAAGTGCTTTGGAGCGTCTGCTTGGTCCAACCACTGAGCTAGTCATTGCCAGTTGTCATATAAAGTCCACTTTTTGTTGCATGTTAAAATCCAATCAAGAAATAATTCATTGTTGTTGCTTAGACAAGAGAAGATGACACTTCAAAACAAAATTGTTTTGGATTTTTAGTCAGCTCATAAGGCACTCACTTATGGAGCTATTTGACCTTTCCAATTTGCTTCAAACGCCTCATGACCCTAGAATGGTTGATGTTGAGTTCTTGGGCA
Organism: Craseonycteris thonglongyai; assembly: GCA_004027555.1. Lineage (NCBI taxonomy): Eukaryota > Metazoa > Chordata > Mammalia > Chiroptera > Craseonycteridae > Craseonycteris > Craseonycteris thonglongyai. Next base: position 2,607 of record PVKE010039222.1, read on the forward strand.
GCTTCTCATTTAGTTGTAAGAGGATCAGCTTCGATGATTGCTCTCCTCATCTTCCAGGCTCTTGGGTACTTTGAAAAACTTCTTGAACCACCACTGCACTGTACATTTGTTAGCAGTTTCTAGGCCAAAGGTGTTGCTGATGTTGTGATTTGTCTCCACTGCTTTACAAGCCACTTTGAATTCAAATAAGAAAATCACTTGAATTTGTTTTTTGTCTAACATCATTTCCATAGTCTACAATAAGTATAAAATAAACAGCAAGTAATGTCATTATCAAAAACTATTTAAAGTGAGAAATGTACATTAAAATGATGTATAACCTAACCATATTTATTGAAGAATTTAGTCTAATATAAAGTGGCAAATTTCAACAATGCAAAAATGGCAATTACTTTTGCAGCAGCCTATAACATTTGATTGGTCTCTGCTTTATATCACTTATTATCACTGTTTCTTAAAAAAACATTACATTCTTATTTTCTTGCTCTCCCTCTAGGGTTTATCCCTCTTTTAATTTATCCCCTTTTCTTTCTCAATTTACTCTACCTCTTGAAATATAGTCTCAGGTGTTAGAACTGACTCTAAAATTAAAATAAAATGCACACAGAAATTACGTAGCAGGAAACTTTAGAGAATGATATTAATAAGTTTAATTAATATAACAACTGCCATGTAGGAAGTGATTATTCTTTTATCACATTTATAACCTAGGGCTACATAGTTACTTGCACCTAATAGGGGTTAAGTAAATATATATTGCAGGATATATGACTTAAGAAATTAAAGAATAAAGACAAATTAAGGTAAATACCTATGATGAACTCTCTTTGAAATGAAGGCTTCTCCCCCTTATAATTTTATCCCATTAACTGAAAGAAACATATGGGATAATTAATATTTGAGTCTTTCTCTCCACAAAGTAAACACAGAGGATAAATTTAGGTCCAGGAGCAATGAAGACTTTCTAAATCTGAACAATTACTAATAATTTAGTGAAGTATTAAATTATATATTTTTTACTTGGCCCTGTATTTTAACCTCCAAAATTTAGTGAAGTTCAATATAAGAAAGCCAAATTTCAACTGTACATAAAACAACAAAAATAGCAATAATAACAGGAGAGTCAGAACAATTTGATGAGAAAAAATACTCTTTAGCAAAGATGCTGTGAATACTGAGATAGCTCAACAGGTTGAGCACTTGCTTGCAACTGTGAGGTCTGGGGATCAACTCCCGGTCCCTGCCCATGCAAATCCATATGCTGAACTGTGGCCCATGAGGTAGGCACCAGGATGGCAGTGAAGGTTCTCACCTCCCATGCAGTCCCATATCCACTTGTGTGGAACAAAACCGTGTCAAAAAACTAATGATGTACAACTACAGAGACTGCTCTGGGTCAGTCCTCCCCATTTCTTTCTCTCTCTGTCTCCCTCTCACCTTCTCACAAACAATAGAATAAATCTTTTTAAAAACTGTGTTAAAAGTACACAATATCACTATTGAAATAAAACAAAATCAATCCCCAACACCTTACATCATACGTGACAAAAATTAATGTGTGATAAATTATGAATCTAAACATAAGAGTTAAAAGAGAAAAATTTAGAGAATTCAACATTGGAAAAAATATCTGAGACCTTGGGTTAAGTGAAGATTTCTTAGGGTACACGAAAGGCATATACTAGATTATTTTGAAAGTTAGGTTATATATCAGGATTAAAATTTTGGGCTCATCAGAAAATGAAATGAAGAGAAGAGAAGAGGAAGGGAAGAGGAAGAGAATGAAAAGGGGAAGGGGAAGGGAAAGAGAAAGGAAGGGAAGGGAAGGGAAGAGGAGAAGAGAAAAGAAGAGAAAAGAGAAAAAAAAATCACCAAGAAAATAAGTAAGCTATACACACATTAGGAAAAAAAATGTCTGAAACACGAATATCTTATCAAAAATAAATAAGCAAAACCTGCAACTCAATAATAAAAACACAAATAAACCAATTTTTAAAAATTGAAGAATTCAATATTTCCAAAAAATTATATACACATGTGACCAAGGAACAAAAAAGAAGTACTGAACATCATTAACTACATACTAATTAAAATTATACTAAAGAAAAACTACAAAAGTTAAAATGGAAAAATAAATTTGACAACATCAAATATTGGATAGGAACTCAGCCACATTTTTCTCTGTACTATAAAATGATACAACCACTTCGGGAAACAGTTTAACAATTTCTTCAAAGACATTAAGCATTTATCCATAATATAATGTTTAACAAAGAATTATGAGAATATGAGGGCTCTTTGGGAAAAATCCAGCCATAAATGCCTCTATTTTCCATATTACATGGCTGGATAATTTCTGGACAGCCCTCATATACATCCTGAAAACAATTTGCATGAGGGGAGATCCAAAGAAAACTGAAATTATCTTCTGGGGGGTGGGCCTTTTGTAGGACAGTCTTCCCTGGCTAGGTGAGTATCCTAGAAATATATCTGCATTAGTGTACCTGGTGGAATTATTGTGAGAGGCTGAGTTTGGCTTCAGTGAACATTTTTTTTTTTTTTTTTTGAGACTGTTTCAATGCATTTGCCCATTTCCGGATGGGTGATTTACACGAACAAAGTGTAGCATGACAATGCACCTGCTCATACAGACCTGACTGTTAAGCAGTTTTTGACCCCTATGCCCCACCCTCCCTATTCACTCAATCTTGCCCTGGGCAACATCTTTCTTGCTTCCCCAGATGGAAAGAAAAAATCCTCAAAGAGAAACATTATGCTGCTGTGGAAGAGGTGAAACAAAAAACAGAAGCAATAAAAGGCATCAAAATTGATGAGTTTAAAAACTGTTTTGAGCAGTGGAAAAAGCACCTCCATGGATGTATTGCATCAAAGGGAGAATACTTTGAAGGTGACTGAACTTTAAACGTGTTAGAATAAATACACATTTTTTTTTATAAACAATTTTTTTGGGGGTAGGGGGGTTCCCTTCTAGCTATATAAATAAATGTTTTCAGAGTTAGGGGGTAGATAACAAGTAGAGGGATTGCTGAATCATACGGTAATTCTCTTCTTACTTTTTTGAGAAAACAAACTTTTGTTCATAGTGGTTGTACCAATTTACATTCCCATCATCAGTGCATGAGGGTTTTCCTTTTTCTCTTTAGTATTCATAGCTGCCGAGACATAAAACAACCAATGTGTTCTTTAATAAATGAATGATTGGGTAAAGCAAATATGGAACTCAATAAGCAATGGAACATTAGCTGACCATAGAAAAGATGAAATACTGCCATTGCAACAACATAAATGGATCTTGAGATTATCACACTAAGTAAAATGAGTCAGACAGAAAAAACAGAACCATATGACTTCACACTTATGTGACATTTAAAACTGAAAGCAACAAATGAACAAGAGAATCAAACAAACAAAAACTCATGGATATAGACAGCCGTTTAATGGTTACCACAGAGTAAATGGGAAGGGGAGGTCATAGAAAATGGTAAAAAATGTCTGATATATAGTGAGGGAAGGATAATTGACTCTTGGTGGTGAACACACAATGTAATATATAGATGCTGCATTATAGATTGTGCACTTGAAACCTATATACTTTTACTAATCAACCTTAATAAATTTAATAAAGATAAAAAAATGTCTCTAGCACCCACAACTGCCACTGAGCATATTGAACTCCACTAATTCCAGTGTCTCACTCCACTTTCTTTGCAACTGTCTGTCAAACACAATACGGCTGAGACTGAGAAATTCAGGAAGTCAAAACCAAAGACAAAGAGATGCCAGAGAAAACTACTCTCCCTTCTAAAGAAACAACTGAATAGGAGAAGCAAGCAGGCAAGTTATAATGAGGTATGTCTTGCCCATACACACTGTACATTCCACAAGCATTACTTTCTTATCTTACTTCTTTTAGCTGTTTAACTTTGTAAGATGCAAAGAGGTCGGATGAAGTTTAACTTACTGTACCGCCCCTTTACACACCAAAGAACTACTGACAACTGAGGCTGCACCTGCGTCTTCCATCTTCCTGTCTGGCTGGCAGGGAAGAAAAAGAACTTGCATGCTGGTGAGGGAAGAAGCTGGATGGGTTGACAGTGTAACATAGAGTAAAAACCAAGCTGGTCCAAAGTCTCCTGCAAGCTGTAAAATGCAGTTGAATGCCTTTTTTGTTGTTATTGTTGTTCAAATGGTTTTAATTATTGAAATACACATTTTTAAAACATGCAACTATAATCTTTTAAAACCTGAAAAAAATGTTTTTTCTCCAGACATTGCCAAATATCCGGTGGTTGGAAAATTCAATCCATTTTCCCCTCTCTCTCATTAAGAACCACTGCTCTAGGACATGGTCCTTACTCGTAATACATGGCCATCTTTCTGCTACCTCAGCTGGACACCATGAATACATCAAAATTAAATACAAAATAGACACCATTTATAAAAATTCTATGAGTGGCCAAAACCATTTAGGGCACATAAGCAAAACGTATTTCATGAACATAAGCAAAACTTAGGTGACTTCTTGTAAATGCCTCTGTTAATCCTGAAAGGAACTTAAATTATCTTCCTAAAAATGGTACAAGATATTCACTTTTAACCAATTCCCACCACCTGGAAACCTCCATTGTAATGACCAATCACTGTGAAGGTTAAGCAATTTCCTCATTTTCATTTTATAAAGCCATCCCGTAATATCACAACCCGGAGCTCCACATAAGCTTTAGATTTAAAAGCTCCAAGTTTACAAATTGTTCTTATTGTTTTTGATATTGAAAGAGACAGATACAGAGACAGAGATAGAGAGAAGGGGGAGGGCCCAGAACAGTCTCCATAGTTGCACATCATTGATTTTTCCACATAGTTTCATTCCACAGGTGGGCGGGGCTGCACAGGGCAGGCTGGGCCGGGGTCTCACCCCAGTGAGAACTGAACTGGGGGCACTCCCCAGTTCAGCATATGGGTCCGCATGGGCCGGGACTGGGATGCAATCCTCGGTCCCCAGGGCTGCAAAGTGAGTGCTTAACCTATTGAGCCATCCCGGCTTCCCCGACAAATTGTTCTTAGATGCACAATAAACTATTAGTGAATACTAATTATTAATTTTCTGGTTTTAATTCTGCTATTTCTGGACTTTTGACAAATGTTAGTAAGTTCTGATAATTCTGGTTGAGGTATTCTCTGCTCTTACCAATGCAATTTTGCCAATGAAATGCAGTATACGTATTTAGTTTTTAACCCAGTTGTTGCTACTTTCTGGAAAAACTTCAGGTCATCTAATTCCCTGCATATGCAGCCCACCTCTTGGCAACACGTTTTAACAAGCCCTTGGCTATACTTCTTATGTCATCTCCTTTTTCATCCCTCCTTGGTTGTGATGTTTCATATCACAGGCTTCATCATTACTTCCTCAACTTAGTGGAATCATTGTGCTCTATTTAGACCTTACTTTTCCGCAGTGTGGTCTGAAAATTGACCTTTGGAAATAAGTTGATCTTTTGTGCCCAAGTTCACTTTGTAAATTTTCCTTTCTCAGAGTGGTAGTGGTACCTTGTCTATTAACCTGAAAATAACTCTATGATATGCATTGTTCCCCTTAAAATTGTTTACAGCAAGGCACCAGTTACTGCATCATGTCTAGAAGCATAATTAGCATCATGTGTAGAAGCATAATTAGGTTATTTAGATTTATTAAATATTTGCTCACATTTTTATACCAGAATATTATTGTTTTTACATTTTCAATTGTAAAAAACAAAACAAAATTAATCATCCTAATTGTGTAATTTTGATCATTAGCAATTTGATTAGTGATTGTCTTTTCCTGTCTTTTCCTTCTCTAATATGTATAATTAGCTTCTAAGTGAGCTTTGTATATTTCCAATTATTTAAATCAAAGGCTCCTCCTTTTCCTTCAATTATTTCCAGTTTTTACCCCAAAAAGCCTCCAATTATTGGATAGCAAAGAACTTTCCTTTGTAATCTTTCATTTATTAAGTCTAAAAAGGGATAATAAAAATGAATAGTTCTTATTTTTCCCTACTCTCTCCCCTTAAAAGGAAAATAAAAAAGTTTTTGGAACCATTAAAATAAAACCTTATATATGTTTCTTCCCACTAAAGGACAATATTTCCTCACTTTAGCCTCTAGTCAGAAGTGGGAATAAAATATAATCACTTTTAATTTTCCAGTTTCTAGAGAAAACACCAATTGCAAATTAAATAACGTTTATTAAGTTATTTCAGCAAAATGTCCACTACAGATTCCCTTAGATCTTTTAATTTTACTATATATTTTTGGAATATATTTAAATGTTGGAATACATTTTTTTTAAGATTTATTTTATTGTTTTTGACAGAGAGAGAGAGATACAGAGACAGAGAGAAGGGGGAGGACCCAGGACAGTCTCCATAGTTGCACATCATTGGTTTTTCCACATAGTTTCATTCTGCAGGTTGGCGTGGGGCTGCACAGGGCAGGAACTGGGTCGGGGTCTCACCCTGGTGAGAACTGAACTGGGGGTACTCCCCAGTTGAACGTATGGGTCCGCACAGGCCAGGGCCGGAATTCAATCCTCAGTCCTCAGGGCTGCAAAGTGAGTGCTTAACCCACTGAGCCATCCTGGCTTTCCCTGGAATACATTTTTGAAGAGGAAGTTAACCTTATTATTAGACTCTTTAAATCAGTAATTACTGAAAGCCTGCTGCTTGATACAGCAGTTTGGTTTCTTAAAGGATCCTTTAATATAATGAGGAAAACCAAGACATAAAAATAAATAATTTAGGAATAAATAAAAAGTAGAACTACAAAGTGTTGAGTGAAGAAGGGGTAGGGTAAAACTTGTAAATTGAATGTATGCCATGGCATGAGATCATTTAGAAGTCTATGTTAGAAAAAAGAGATTTACCCAGGCTTCGGGGGTAGAATAGAATATTTCCTGGTGAAAGTAGGAGCTAAATGAGTGACAATATTCAAAAGCTATTTGAAATTTAAGTTTTATCATTCCTTACTTTCTTCCAAACAAGTGCCAGATGACTTATAATTGTGTTTCTAGTGTTGGGGGACAAAAATGATTTCTAAACTTACAGGTATAGTTTTCAACCCCAGCTCTAATACAAAGTATTTATGGTAGTGGACCCCACTTATTATTTATAAAATTCTAGGAGGCTTGCCATGAAAAGTGCCTAAAATAACATGTAAATTGATCAGCACCACGTGGCATATCGTGATTATGTATTACACGAAGCTTTTCTTCCTCTTCCTTGAGGAAATGGACTTGTATACTCCAATGAAAATACATAAATCCAAAAATATATTTGTTTACCAGTAAAAGTTATTCTTATAGTTTATTTTCTGCTTCCAAAAAAGTGACAGGAAATAAACTACTTTATGAATATTTATATCTCAATGTCACCATTTATATCAAAAACATCTGAGACTAAACCTTACATGCACAAAAATACAGAATAATTCTATTAAGCATGCATTTTAATAAATCCATAGAATATAAAGCACAATAAAATATAATGTATTCATAGCAGTCTAAAGCCTATACACACTGATCTTAAATTATTTACTTTCCTCATAGTATCTCCTGACAAAATACTAACTACAAAGAGAAAAAAATAGTATGTTTGCAGAACAGAAGCCTGGAAGATCTCATTTTAATCAATGATCAACACTAACATCACCAGAAATGGGATACATTATCATTTTGTGTCAATTCATAGATGCAATATTTTGTAAGGAAGTACTTTGAGGCTACAAAAATACCTTATTCCTCATTACTGTCTGAATATACCCTTATATCTTATTCTATAGTTTATAAACTGTGTGTGTGTGTATATGTATGTACGTATGTGTGTGTGATATATATATATATATATATATATATATATATATATATATATATACACATACATATACCATTTGTTTGTTTTTTGTAGTGTCTCTGTTTAGGCCAGGAAGAGTATTTTCAAGCTGTTACTTTTTATTTCTTTTTTTTTCAATTCATTTTTATTGCTTGAGAGAAGGCGAGAGAGAGAGAGAGGGAGAGGTGGGGGAGGGCCCAGAGCAGTCTCCATAGTTGTACATCATTAGCTGTGACATGGCTCCATTCCACACAGGTGGATATGGGGCAGCGCTTGGCAGGAACCGAAGTGGGGGCATGCCGCATGGGAGGCAAAAACCCTCACTGCCATCCTGGCAGTTACCAGTTGTACCACAGTTCAGTCTATGTGTCTGCACAGGCCAGGGCTGGGACTTGATCCCCAGACCTTGTTGTTGCAAAGCAAGCACTCAACTTGCTGAGCTATGAGGCATCCCATTTAAGCTATTTCTAAGCCCTTTTATATGGTTGAATTATTCTTTAAACACTTCAATATTTTATGGAAAATATAAATGTTCTAGCCTCCTTTGTAATTTCCCTGACCCTGCCTTATAATCAATATTTTCTTCAAATAAGTGGCAGTGTTATTTTTGTTGTTGTTGTTTTTGTTTTTAGTAGAGATTGGTATATAGTAGAGGTTGGTATATAAATCCTTCTTTTGAGGTATGCTCCATGGACAAAGCTGGTGAATAAATGTATACATCTGTATTTATTTTTCTACCAATTTACATTTATATTGAAAAACAATGAATTAACACTGATATACCACCAATATCAATTAAAAATTCCAGGGCTTACTAACTAGACTTTTCAACTTCTCTCTACCTCTTTTTCTCTCTGTCTTTCTCTCCCTCTTTCTCTCACTCTATTTCTCTCTCTCTTATTAGTGACGCTCTTCTCAGACAGTAAGAAAAGTAGCTTCAATTATATACAATGCATGTATTTATTTCAATAGTCCTGTGCATAACCAAATTGTCGTGATCTTACTACAGAGATGCACTTCCCTCATTGATTTGGTTCTGACACCCTGCGCTAGGCTGCCACCTCATATATGGGCACGCTTCTCAGCTCTGGGCAGCCTCCCATATACCACTTCAGGCAACTACAACTCTGAAACCCCATGTCAAACCATCCCATCTTTTCATGAAACAGCTTTCTCATCTTGGTTGGGCTCTGACTCTCATACCAGGCCACCCCTCCAGTTCGAAGTTGTTCTTCGTTTGAGGCTAGCTCTGAATTGACAATCGACTATTCTAATTCTCCTAAACTCTGATGCATATGTTGCTCAGAGCTGCTAAAGCTTTTAGGACTATTGTTTAAGTAGGGAAGGGAAGGGGAAAAAAAAGAGAGCAAGAGAAGGAAATAATGAGAAAGAAGTGGAAAAGGAACAAAAAGAGAAACCTTCAGTTCCCTCTCTGTTTGTTTTGTTTTTTACTCAAAGCACAATAAGTTAGCCTAATTCATTATAGTCTTGAATTATGACTTATTTTTTTTATTAATTAATAAGTTTATTGGTGTGACATTGGTTGGTAAAAATTACATAGGTTCCAAGTGCACAGTTCTATATTACATCTCCTACGGATTGCATTATGTGCTTACCACCCAGAGTCAGTTTTACTTCTATCACTGTATATTTGAAATCCCCGTCCTTCTCCCCAACCCCCTTAGTTTCTTGTTTATACTTTTATGAAAATAGAAGATTTTCACTAACAGCCTGATATAAATTCTGAGACATCAGTCTCATCATTCATCTAAGACACATATGTATTGATGACCTCCTATGCAATAGCCCTAAGGAGAAGTCAATTGTTTACTTTATTGTAGAACTTATAGTCAAATATAAAACATGAATATTGAAAGACAATTTTTGTAATTTCCAAGATAATTTTAAATTACTGATTTTGAAATTAGTATAGTTTAATTTGTGTTCATGTGTGTTTATGTGTATGTGTGTGTGTGTGTGAATTAAATAATATGCATAGTGAGAATATGGAACCCTATTTAACTATATGGGATTCCTTAGTTAGACATAAAATAGAAACAACTATATATTATATATACTATATATTAAGCACTTATATGCTACACACTTTTATAGATACTTTAAATATATTAACTTATTTAATATTCACAATAAACTCGTGTAAGTTTATAAATTTTATTTGTATGTTATTTTGTAGATGAAGAAATGGATGCAAACTCATTTAAATACTTTTATTTTTACTTCCAGGAAAAGGTATCAGGCAAAATTTTCCTTGTTCCTACCGTTTAGTGCAATACCACTACAACTAATGGCCATTATTTATAAAAGAAACATAGTAAACTAAAGATGAAGAGAATGAGGCAGACTGACTCAGGACTTTGGGATTTGATGAATGACATGCTGCTGAGTTTCCCAGGTTTTCTTTTTATTTCATATGCATATATTCCACAAATGTGACTGAAGAAGACAGCAGTCAGAAAATACCAACAAGAACAGAATTTTTAGAATAATGTCTCCTAATGGAGTCTTTGGATGAGTTGGCTAGTTCTAACTGAAGGGCCAGTAAATTGTATAGACAACAACCATTATACTCCCTTCAAACATGACAGAAAAAAAACAGCATGATTCCACCCACGTGAATGCCAGGAAAGATCTGGTAGTGAACCTAGCATTCCACCCCTTTAAGAAATTAGTGACCCACTCATGATTCAAAATGGATCATGGACCTAAATGTAAATCATAAAATTGTAAAAGTTTTTTGAAAAAACACAAGAGAAAATCTTTAAGATCTAGGAATACACAAAGAGCTCTTACTTGATACCAAAAGAATAACTCATACAAGGAAAAAATTAATAAATCTGAATTCATCAAATAAAAAATCTTTGCTTTGGTAAACACCTTGTTAAAAGGATAAAAATACAAGGTACACATTGGAATAAAATATTTGCAAACCACATATATCTGAAAAAGACTTAGCATTTAGAATATATAAAGAATTCTAAACTCAACCAGAAAACAAATAGTTGAATTAGTCAATGGACATAAATATTTTACTGAAGAAGATATACAAGTGACAAACAAGCACATGAAAATGTTTGCCATTATAAGCCACTGTAAGCTGCAAAGTAAAACCACTATGAGATATTACTAAACACCTATTAGAAGGCGAAAAAATGGTGACAACACCAGATGTTGGCAAGATGTGCAGAAACTGGATCACATATTCATTATCAGTATGAATATAAAATGACAATGCTAGATATCAAATTGGCAGTGTCTTAAAAAATGAAGAGTTCACATAAAACTACTACTATATAATGAAGTAATTGCACTCCTGAGATATTTTCCCAAAGAAATAAAAATTTATATTTATACAAAACTTTGTATACAATCCTTATAGCAGCTTTTTTTGTAAGAACCACAAACTAAATATGACCCAGATGTTTTTAAATTGGTGACTGACTGAACAAATTGTGGTAAACCCAAACCATGGAGTGCTCCTTAGCAATAATGCATTATATTTAATTTCTATTATACATGCAACCTACTCGATGACTTCTCAGGTAATTATGCTGATGGAAGAAAGCCAATTCCAAAAGGAACATACAGTATTTTCCATAGATTGATAGATAGATAGATATTTCATATATATAGATATTTCATATATATCTATATGTATATACCTATATCATATATATCTATGAAATCCATATAGATATATATAATGATCTTTAAATAATATTATAGAAATAAAGTGCAAATTAGTGGTTGCCAGGTATTAGAGACAATGAGGAGAAAGTAGAGAATATGGAAATGAATGTAAATAGATATAAAAGGGTAACATGAGGATTTCTTGAGGTTTAAAAATGTTTTATATCTTGACAGTATCAATGTTGGTATCCTGAGTGTGATAACGTACTATGGCTTTGCAAGATATTACCATTTGGGGAAACTAGGGATACATGGTATTTGTTTATATGATGTCTTAAAACTGCATTCAATTCTACAAATAATTCAAAGTACAAAGTTTAATAATACTAATTGCAATATTTTGTTCTTATCTCTCTATCTCTTTCTGCTTCTCTTTTTCTTTCTCTGCTTCTTTCTGTCTCTCTTTGTCTCTTTCTGTCTCTGTCAAAAACAGTAAAATAAATCTTAAAAAAAAAACAGGAAGGGCCTTGTGAACAGAGGGGAATCCACAGGGGAAACCCTGAGAAGAAACCTCAACTAAGAGAACCACACAACGCGGAACAACACACAAAGGTTAGAGAAAAAAGGGGAGAGCGGGAGAGGAAAAGGACAGAGACTCGGAGCGCGGCCCGGGGCTGGCAAAAACAAAGGGGGATTGAGGGACTACGGTCAAAGTGGAGCTGGATCGAGGGCAGGCTGGAAGCCGAGACCTAGGGAGCGTGGAAGCCCCACAAGACTGTGGACAATTTAACATCCGAACTCAAGGGACAGCATGCAGTGCCCTAATCAGATCACAGAGCCTAAAGTGGAACAGGGACTGTGGAGCAGGGCGGCGGCACTTCCCGGCGGGCGGGGTGAGAGCAGGGCACCAGCCCACAGCAGCTCAGCACCCCTGATTTACGGAGGAGATTGACTGTGAGGG
>PVKE010039223.1:0-15105 GCA_004027555.1 Craseonycteris thonglongyai
ACATCAAGAGTAATAATGACATCATTGGAGTACCAGAGGAGAAGAGAGGAAGCAAGGGATCTAGAACCTATGCATATTTGAAGAAACAGTGGCTAAAAACTTCCTGAACATGGTGAAGGAAATAGACATACAAGCTTAGGAATCACAGAGAGTCCCAAATAAGCTGAACCCAAACAACCGCACACCAAGACACATCATCAATAGAATGACAAAATTTAAAGACAAAGAGAATGTTAAAATCAGCAAAAAATAAATAAATAAAAAGGTGTGTGGGTGGGTGGAGGGGGATTTTCATAAAACTATCAGCTGATTTCTCACCAAGATTTGCAGGCCAAAAGGAAGTGACAGAAAATATTCAAAGTGAGGAAAAACAAGAGCCTTCAATCAATACTACTCTACATAGCAAGGCTATAATTGAAAATTGAAATAGAGATAAAGAACTTCCCAGATAAGAAAAAGCTGAAGGAATTCATTACCACCAAGCCAGTATTGCAAGAAATATTAACAAAACTTCTTTAAGTAGAAGAGAGGAGAAAACAAACAAACAAAGATCAAATATATAAATAATAAAAATGGCAATAACTATGTATCTGTCAATAATCACTTTAAATGCAAATGGATTGAATGCTTCAGTCAAAAGACATAGTTGAATGAATAAAGAACACAAGACTCATGCATATGCTATCTACAAGAGACCCGCCTCAGACTGAAAGCAATACAGAGACTGACAGTAAAGGGATAAAACAATATTTAATGCAAACAGAAATGAGAAACATGCTGGGATAATGATACTTATATCAGACAAATCATACTTTAAAATAAAGACTATAATAAGAGAAAAAGAAGGACATTACATAACAATAAAGCTTTTAATCTGACAAGAGGACATAACCCTAGTAAGCATTTATAAACCCAACATAAAAGTGCCCAAATATACAAAACAAATATTGACTAACATAAAGGCAGAAATCAACAGCAACACCATCATAATAGAGGACTTTAACAACACTGAAACCAATGAACTGATTTTCCACACAGAAAATCAATATGAAAATAATGGCCTTAAATAAAGCTCTAGACCAGAGGAATTTAATTTATATTTTTTAGAACATTTTAACCCAAAGCAACAGAATATACATTCTTTTAAAATGCACATGGAACATTTCCCAAGATAGAGCACATGTTAGGCCACAAAACAAGTTACAATAAATTTAAGAAGATTGAAATCATGTAAAGTGTCTTCTCTGACCACAATGGTTTGAAACTAGAAATCAATTATAAGAAAAACACTAAAATACACATGAACACATGGAGTCTAAATAACATGCTACTAAATAATCAGTGGGACAAAAATGAAATCAAGAAAGAAATCAGAAGATATCTTTAGACAAACAAAAATGAAAACAAAACACCTGAAAATCTATAAGACACAGTAAAATCAATCCTAAGAGGGAAATTCATAGCAATGCAGGATTATTTAAAGAAAAAAGAAAAATTGCACATATACAGTCTAACTTTATACATAATGTAACAACAAAAAGGACAACAAACAAAGCTCAAAGTGAGTACAAGGAAGAAACAAAGATCAGAGTAGAAATAAAAAAAAACAACTAGCAATACAAAAGTTCAATAAATCTAAGAGCTGTTTTTTCAAAATGATCAACAAAACTGATAAACCTTTAACACAAGAACAAATGAAAGAGGACCCAAATAAAATCAGAAATGAAAGAGAAGTGACAACAAACACCACAGAAATACCAAAAAATTTTAAGAAAATACTACAAGTCACTATAAGCCAACAAATTGGACAATCTCGAAGAAATGGACAAATTCCTATAAAGATGACTCAAGAAGAAACAGGAAATCTGAACAGACTGATTACTACTAACAAAATGGAATCAGTAATCCACAAGCTCCCAACAAACAAAAGTCCTGAAACATGGCTTCCCAGGTGAATTTTATTAAACAATCAAAAAACAATTAGCACCTATTCTCATCAAACTATTCCAAAATATTCAAGAGGAGGGAAGACTCCCAATCTCATTTTTTTATTGTTAAATTTATTGGGGTGATATTGATTGGTAACAATACCAACCTCATTTTAGAAGTCCATGATTATTATGCTAATTCCAAAACCAGACAAAGACATTCAAAAAATAATAAATGACACTACTGACCAATATTCCTAAAGAACATAAGTCCAACAATCCTCAACAAAATATTAGCAAACTGAATTCAGCAACACATTAAAACGATCATAGACTATACTCAAGTGGGATTCATTCCTGGTATGCAAGGTTGTGTCAATACCTGCAAATCAATTAACATGATATGCCACATAAACAGAATGAAAAATAAAAATCATATGGTTATATCAATAGATACGAAAAAAGCATTGACAAAATCCAGCACCCATTTATGATAAAAACTCTCAGCAAAGTGGGAATAAAAGGAACATATTTCAATATAATAAAGTGTATATATAACAAACCTATAGCTAATATCATACCCAAAGAGAAATAGATAAAAGCATTTCCCTTAAGATCAGGATTAAGACAATACTGACCACTGTTATTACCTTTATTCAACAAAATAGTGGAAGTCCTAGCCAGAGCAATCAGAAAATAAAAATAAATGGAAAAAGAAGTTGTCTTTATTTGAAGATGACATGATACTACATAGAGAGAAACTTTGTCATGATGTGAGAGCCACGAGTTGTTGACAAAAAGTTCAGGTTGTTTTCGTTCAACTTCTTCATGCAGCCTTTTCAGCACATTGAAAGAGACAACTTGGTTGATTATTTGTCCAGTTGGTGTAAATTCATCATGAACAATCCCTCTGATATCAAAGAAAGTTAGCAAATTTGTTTTGACTCTTGATTTGGACCGATGGAACTTTTTTGGCCCCAGAGAATTGGCTGACTTAGATGTGTAGTTGGACTCTTTGTTTCAGGGTTGTATTGGTACACCCAAGTTTCATCACAAGTGATGATACAAACCAAAACATCATCTTGTCTCCAAAAGGTCTTGGCAAATTTCAACTCCCTTTTGTTTTTGTTCATTGGTAAGCTCCTCTGGGACCATTTTCACACACTCCTTTCTCATGTCAAATTTTCAGTGAAGATTTTCCTGTTTCTCTATTGATGTTTACTTGGTTTGCTATGCTTCTCATAGTCAGCTGACAACTTTGACACACAATTTGATGAATTTTTGCAATGTTTTTGTCAGTTCTGTTTGTTACTGGCTGCCCTGACCTCTCCTCATTAGTGACACTTTCTCTTCCCCCAGAGAAAAAGTTTAATCCTTTTGTACACTGCTCTTTTCTTCATGGCATTATCCCCATCAAGTTGGACTAACATGTCTCTGATTTCACTTTCACTCTTGCCAAGTTTTACAAGAACTTTAATGTTTTCTTTTGCTCTAATTCAAACTCTGACATTCTGGTGATGGCACACAAAAACACAAAACAACAATAATGAACACCATTCAGCAAGACACCACCACACATAGACATGAACACAGCTGTGAGACACCAATATGCCAAGGTTATGAAACCTTACCGAATTGTTTGTACAGTGCTGCCAATGTAAACGCATGATGGCAAGTTTTGTGAACTTAATAGTCACACCTCATATGTAGCATCTAAAGAATGAAACAGTTGAACAAACAAAATAGAAACAGACTCATAGATCCATAAGACAACCTGATGGTTGCTAGATGGGAGGGGCTTGTGGGGATGAATGAGGAAGGTAAAGGAAATAAGAAGTACAGGTTGGTTGTCACAAAATGGTCACAGGAATGTGAAATACAGTGTGCAGAATATAGTAAGTATTGTAAAATACTGTGTATGGTGTCCAATGGGTACTAGATATATTGGGGGAAACACTTCTTAAATTACATAAATGCCTAACCCTGTGATGTACAACTGAAACTAATAAAAAATACTTAATATCTAATATAATTATATATATACCGTATTTTCCGGCATATAAGACAACTGGGTGTATAAGACGACCCCCTAATTTTACAGTTAAAACATAGGTTTAGGCCTATATTCGCTGTATAAGACTACCCCCCCCCTTCCGAGGCTGTAGTCTTATACAGCGAATATAGGCCTAAACCTATGTTTTAACTGTAAAATTAGGGGGAAATACGGTATATATATATATATATATATATATATATATATATATATATATATATATACACACACACACACATATATACACATACAGAGAGAGAGAGAGTCATGGGATGTAGAGAATAGCATAGGAGACATAGTCAAGATATTGTAATAGCTATGTATAGTGTCAGATGGGTAGTAGAATTGTGCTTATCACTTTGTGAGGTGTATAAATGTGTAATTAATATGTTGTACTCCTGAGACAAATAATAACAAAAACCATCACAAATAAAATATTACTTGTAGTGCTCAATAAATAAAGGAGCAACTGATCTGTTTCTACTGCTCTTTTCTACTAAAGTATATAGCATCTGCTCAAATTTTATAGTAAACAGTGAATGTAGTGGGGATATACTTGCAAAATTTCAAATTCCTTAAGGTTTATATACTTAAACTTACTGTTGTTGTATTTGTCAAAAATGTCTAATTTCTCCAAATTTTTAGTAAATGTAACTTGCTTGCTTAAAGTGATTATCTTATGTCAAATGTAGTCTGAACATTTAATTAACCATGTTACACTGTTATTCTATTGACAGAAACTTCTCAATCTGGAACAAAGGGCATCAGGACAAAATAGGTTCATCTGCAACATTCTCTAAATGTATGCATAAAAGCCAGACCTGATCTTCAGTAGTTCAAATTAGAAGCTTAAATATTAGAAATTCATGGAAAATCTCTTTAGCAATAATCCTAGAAGTAGGGCAAATATAAATTTCAGGTTGTACAGAAAGGCTTTGTAAACCTTCATTATAGATGATCTCTTTTAAAAATGTTATTCTTTAAACAGGTCTTATTCTCAAATAATTTTTTTGAACAAGACATGAAGGTTCCCATATCCTCCAATTATTTAATATGAATAAAATGTTTTCAAAGAAATTGAAAACTTTATAATACATATAAAAATTTCATCTTTTTATCTTAAGTACTCTACATTTTTTTAAAAATGTACTACATTTTCCTATCTTTTTAAAGATAGTAGGGGAAGCCAGGATGGCTCAGTGGGTTAAGCGCTCACTTTGCAGTGCCGGGGACCAGGGATCGGATCCCGGCCCCGGCCCCTGCGGAACCATATGCTGAACTGGGAGCTCCCCCAGTTCAGTTCTCTCTCTGTCTCTGTATCTCTCTCTCTCTCTGTCAAAAAAACAATAAAAATAAATAAATAAAAATTTTTAAAAAAGGTGAATGTATAAAAAATTAAAAAAAAAATAAAGGTAGCTTGTTATGAAGAGACGCCCAGAAAGTCATAATTGTTACTTTCCAACAGAAGAAAGTAAATACACTAGAAAAAAATTAATCCATACAATCTATTGAACAAAGATTTAAAACAGATTATTTTAGCTTATTTTTTTCCTATGTAATTTAACATACAAAGCCAGGGATTATAGATATAATGGCAATGAAGTTGAATACGTCTGTAGTACATGTAGAATATGCATTACATATTTTTTGAAGTAAGGAATTGTGCGATGTGTTACAACAATCATGACAATGATTTATAATTCGGGCATTCGATTTGGGTGAGAATGTAGATGAAATGGTGCTTGCCTTCAACACTTATGTATCATGTAGCACCCATTACCTTCTACCTCTCTTCTTCCCATGCCTGAAAGCCAAATGTCTTACCGACTACAGCTTCAGTGTATTTCCCTTCTGCAGGAAGAGGGAAATACTGGTTTGGTGATAAGTTGCTGCCATATCCCAGGAGAAAGCCTTCCAGTTTTACATTAGGATTTGGATGCAGGAACTTCAAGAAAATGGAATCACTTGTGGTATTGATGTGGACTTTCAGGCTTGGCTTTTTACCTAAAAATGAGAAAGAAAAAAATAGATGGCTGTTATTTCATGTCATTAGTATCCCAGGATGGCTTAGGGACAAAGGTTAATTATGTTGGAAAAAGTTTTCTACTTAGTTACTCAGTACTACAGGACACCTACTCAAATATTATAATACAGATAATTTTGAGGTCACAAAAAACAAACTTAACATATAAAGCAGACTAGAATACAATGTAATATTGTTGGATTTAATACTTAGTAATTTGTCATTGAGAGGTAAATGATTTAAGGCTATTTTGGCTATCCACAATTGATCAGAATCATCATTTTATACATACTGTATGGGAATGGTGAAAACATCTGTAATTGGTAAATTGAATTATTGAAACCCCCAGCCTCCTCTATGATTCTCTTTGGCTGTATCTGTACAGGACTTAGTGATTAATACAGTTGGAAAGGGATAGAAATGGGAGGATTTCAGCTTAGGGATAACTGAGAGAGTAGAATAAGTAATTCTGAAAGAGGAGAGGGTTGAGAAGAAACATAATTAGTTCTATTAGGAGTTCACTGAGTCAGTGAGACAATTACATGGAGATACCCAACATTAAGTTGTCTAAGTGTGATACTCAGGAATGTGATATATATCCATTTGGATGTCTTTAGTTTTATATTGGTGCAAATGTAATTGTTTTAGCATTAATGAAATTTGCTGTTTGATATTGGAATACATTTTTAAATACATGTGGTTATGTTATACATCATTTTAATGCACATTTCTTGCTTTATGTATTTTTTTCTAATGACATTACTTGCCATTTAATTTAGACTATGAAAATGATGTCAGACAAATAACAAATTCAAGCAATTTTCTTATTTGAGCTCAAAATGGGTCTTAGAGAAGTGGAGACAACTTGTAACATCAACAATACCTTTGGCCCAGGAACTGCTAATGAATGAATGTACAGTGCAGTGATGTTTCAAGAAGTTTTGCAAAGGAGAAGAGAGCTTTGAAGATAAGGAGCATAGTGGCTGGCCATCAGAAATTGACAACAACCAATTGAGAGCAAACATCAAAGCTGATCCTCTTAAAACTACATGAGAAGTTGTCCAAGAACTCAATGTCAACCATTCTACGGTCATTTGGCATTTGAAGCAAATTGGAAAGGTGAAAAAGTTTGATAAGTGGGTATCAGATAAGCTGACCAAATATTTTTTTTTAATTTCTTTTGAAGTGTCCTATTCTCCTATCTACACAATAACAATGAACCATTTCTCAATTGAATTGTGACATGCAACTAAAAGTGAATTTTATACGACAACTAGTGATAACCAGCTCAAAGGGTGCAGTGAGAAGAAGCTCCAAAGCACTCCCCAAAGCCAAACTTGCACCAAACAAAGGTCATGGTCACTGTTTGGTGGTCTGCTGCCAGTGTGATCCACTACAGCATTCTGAATGCCAGGGAAAGCATTATGTCTAAGAAGTATGCTCAGCAAACCCATGAGAGACTGAAAACTGCAATACCTGCAGCAGGCATTCGTCAACAGAAAGGGCCCAATTCTTCTCCATGACAATGCCCAATCTCATGTCACACAACCAATGCTTCAAAAGTTGAACAAATTGGGTTATGAAGTGTGGCCTCATCTGCCATATTCACCTGACCTCTCACCAACCGACTACCACTTCTTCAAGTATCTCGACAACTTTTTGCAGGAAAAACTCTTTCACAACCAGCAGGATGCATAAATGCTTTCCAAGAATTTGTCAAATCTCAAAGTGTGGATTTTTATGCTACAGGAATACACAAACTTATTTCTCATTGGCAAACATGTATTGATTGTAATGGTTCCTATTTTGATTCATAAAGGTATATTTGAGCCTAGTTATAATCATTTAAAATTCACAGTCCAAAACTGCAATAACTTTTGCACCAATCTATAGTGGTGGAAATGATAATTGGATACATTTTCTCAGAGGGACTGTACAGAGTGAGGAGAGAGACAACTAAATTTTTAATGCTTTAAAAAAACTATGCAGGCAACAGGGGAAGATAATCACAATAACAAAAGGTCTTGACTAAACAGTGAGGCAATAATATTGACCTGTCTTTGAGGCCAAGAAGAGTGGAGTTCAAACTCCAGCTCTGCCACATGTCTATGAGTACGGCTTCTGGCTACTCACTGTATATATATATTGCCACTCAGTACCTCTTAACAGCATGGGCTTTACAAAGTCATCATACTCAATTCATACTGTTTCAAGCAAAATCAGCCTGGACCACCTCAGTATAGCTACATAAAAGAATTCCATGAGGCTTTTGAATAAATAAAAACAGCCCCTTCTTGGATGTTAGGTTGTGTGAACAACTCTTTTACCTCAGCAGCCATTACTACTATCTCTAGGTATGTGCACATAGTACTTCATATTTCCCAAGAATTTCATGTAGTTTCTATGAACTTCTAGATTCTCAGATTGCTATTTCTTTCTTGTGGAAAAATTGAAACTCAGATATGTTGGGTGGCTTATCCAAAGTCTGTGGAAGATTTATCTAGTCCAGTTCATCTAGTCCAATTCTCCCATAGCACAAACAGCTAAAGTGAGGGCAGCCACATCTCTGTCACTCTGCAAGTTAAGTGCAGGAACAAAACTGGATCTTGGGTTTTGACTAGGTTGGACTTCTTATATCATTTTTATTGAGAACTTTGTCATTGCCCAATACGATAGAGTAAAAAGTAGCCAACTTTCAGACCATAACACTCAAGTTGGTGCTAACTGCTGATATTTTGTCCTAACTTTGTTAGATTTTTGATGAGAGTGATTTATACTTTAAATATAATAAATTTTTTCCACACCAATTATTTTCCTTTTTAGTTGTGATAACTCTAGAATTACTCCATCCTGCTCAATAAAACAGAACAAATATAAGCCGAGCACATAGTCTTATACCTTAGAAGGTTATTAGATCTCACAATGAGTCAAAATAGAGCTGACCTGTTTCTAACACCTTATTGGGAAGAACAAATTAAGGAATCTAAATGTACTTGGTCTGCGTTCATGTTTGACTAAGAGCTGAGAGTCACAGAATCATTGCATGAGACCATTGCTCACAGATTTTGGCCTGATGTACCACATTACCCCCCCCCCCTTTGGAAAGTGGAAAGGATGGCTACACCAAGTGAGAAAAAGGCATGCTGTAAACAGAGTCACCGACGAACAGAAATGGAAGTGTTCTCACATCCTCTGCAGAGAAATTTTCATGATTCCAGTCTCACTCTCTTTTTCTGAGAATCTATGTAAACAAATACATCAACATTATGTGACTTTTCAAATGAATTGGCAGTTAGATTCCCTATTTAATAAAAAATTCCAATTCATATACTTTCTAGAGCTAAACTTTAAAAAAGTTCTGAAAAAGAAACCGATACATTTTATCTCAAAATAGCAACAGAAATTTAATATTTTTAGATTACCATCCCAGTTCCTTACTTGGAGATAGGCACTCACATGCTTTCATTATCTTACTGCACATTACTTCTTCTCTTATTACTTCTCAACATATCTCATTTATTTTAGATCAGTATAATCTTCTCCATTCTGCAGTGTATACAAAGCCCTGGTCCCACACCTATGCTCACATTGTCATCCAGTCTGGTTCCCTTTATCTTTTGGTTTTTTATCTCTCCACCCCTTTGCTCACCCAGTTATTACTTTGTTAATCCTTGCAGTTCCCAGCAAAATTTGAAGCAATCTTTGTCCTCTCAGTCTAAAATAATTTGTAAAGTGTTCCTTCAAATAAGTATTTAGAGTAGCATTAAACTTTGTACTCTTGGACAATTTCCCCAATATTTTAGGTATATCTGTGCATCCTATAGTAAGCTTTGATGTTCGATAAATTTATCTTCACTTTGAGTAATTCTGGTTTAATGGTTTAAAACACCAGTCATGTAATGATGGTTATCTTTCAACGATTAGTATGAAGATCTCTGGTACATAAGTTAGATATTATAATAATATAATGCAACAAGATACAAGCTAAACTATTAACAGGAAAACATTTATAAGTAAAATGGAATATAGTTCAACCAGAATAACTCAGAGTACAGAGAAATAAGAATACTGGAAGAATATTTATTGTATTCTACATGAGAAACAAAGCATATGCAAATTAAGAGTGAATGAGAATAAAGAGTGTCAACATTTCAGAAAAGCAACACTAGTATGTCTGAGAAAGAAAAAAAAAGATCGCATATTGGCAAAGTAGAATCTTGGATTTATGACAATTGTTTCTAATCCTCTGTTTGCAATGCCCAAAGATATCTCTGAATATTTCAAAGGGTATTGTGAAAAGCTATGAGAAAAAAAATCTTTAAAAAAAAATTAGAATTAATTCCCTTTTAATTTTCAAAAGTAAGTATATGCTCTGTGATGTTAAAAACAGCAAAGAATGTACTAAGAAAGAAAATCAGACAGAAGGTAGATACAATGAGTTCATAGAATTCTCTGGATCAACCCAAGGAGACAAGTTGCTGTTGCTATAGGCATAGGTGCTGAGCAGACATTTAATGTTAACCCCAAAATTCTGAATTGCTGTAGTCAGTTTCAATAAAGCTCTGCAGGCACATAACACAAACACATGACATTTAAACCAACCAAACTACCACAAACATCCAGTCATGGAGCTATGGGAAAGGAATTGCCATTATAACCCCTTCAATAGGAAGAATTCTTTCATGTCTAGTCTCTCTGAAAGTTATACTTTCAAAAATGTTTCAAGATGTGTTCTAAATTGTTGTTATGAAGTTGGTCAAATTGATAAAATCACTTGAGAAAAGCTAAAAAATACTGAAACTATTCTAAAAGTTAAAAAATCCATAATTAGCTTATATATTCTCAATTTTATGAAACACTAATGAAGAAATTAGAACTATTCTAAATAGCAAGTTTAGGAACAAACCAGATCAGCATTAATTTCCATAAGATGTTAAGTAAAAGAATTTCTAATAATACTAATATCAATAAAATATTAATAATAACTCAATTGTCTCAGGATTTAAAGAATAAACCTGATTCTTAGCCACAGTATGGTTCTCTCTTTTTTTTTAAGATTTATTTTATTGTTTTTTACAGAGACAGAGAGAAGGAGGAAGCCCCAGAACAGTCTCCATAGTTGTACCTCATTAGTTTTCTACGTGGTTTCATTCCATATAGGTGGGGTGGGGCTGCACAGGGCAGAAACCAGGCTGGGGGCTTCCCGCATAGAAAGTGTACCCCAGTTTGGGAAGTAAGAACCAAACTGGGGTCCTCTTGCATGGGAAACATACCCAGTTCAGCATATGAGTCCACAGGGGCCAGGGCCAGGATTAGGTCACAGGGGCTGCAAAGCAAGCACTTAACCCGCTGAGGCATCCCGGCTTCCCTTCTTTTTCTTTTGCATGCATTTCATTTATACTGCCAACCTCTATACTTGTTCAATCATTCATCAGGTTATATAAAATCAAATTTTCTAAGATATCAAAATAATTTAATCAATTCCCATCAGTTCAGATACGATATATAAAGCACAACTTTTAAAAACTGAAGAACTAATCAAATTTTTAGAATTCTGAACTTTAGAAAACTAAGAAAAATGGGAAAGCTGAGATGGCTCAGTGGGTTAAGCACTTACTTTGCAGCCTCAGGGACCGAGGATCAAATTCTGGCCCTTGCCCATGCAGACCCATATGCTGAACTGAGGTGTGCTTTTCATGTGGGAGGCCCCCAGCCCAGTTCCCACCCTGCCCACCTGTGTGAAATGAAACCGTGTCAAAAACTGATGATGTACAACTATGGAGACAGCTTTGGACCCTCCCACTTCTCTCTGTCTTTGTCTCTTTCTGTCCCTGTCAAAACCAATAAAATAAATCTTTAAAAAACGAAGAAAAATAAAAGCCATTCTACAGATGGGGAGAAAATATTTGTAATACACACAAGGGCTGTCCAGAAGGTATCCATATAATATGAAAAATAGAAGTATTTATGGCTGGATTTTTCTGGACAGGCCTCATGTATCAATTACAGAACTTGTATTCACAATTTTTAAAAGAATTATTTCTACTCAATAAGACAAAACAGTTATGAAAAAAGAGCAAATGATTCAAATAGATTTTCACTAATGGAGATATATGATACCCAATAAGTACATGAAATAATGCACAAACATCAGGTTCATCAGATGTCAAATATTAAATACCTCAGGCTTTGTAGGCCAGATGTCTCTACCACAACTACTCAACTCTGCCATTGTAGCACAAAAGCAGCTATATACATTATGTAAACAAATGAATGTGTCTGTTTTCCAATAAAACTATATTTATAAGAATAGGCAGCTGGATTTTGCCACCAGGTCATAGTTTATAAACTCTAGTCAACTTCATTAGTTTTTAAGAAAATACAAGTTAAAACCATAATAAAGTACAACACATAGAATGGTTAAAATTAAAAAGACTATCAAGTACTAGGCAGGATATGGAACAACGGCAGTTCTCATACATTTTGAGTGTGAATGTTAAATGGTATAACCACTTAAGGGAACTGTTGGCCAGTCACTAAATAACCCATTAATTTTATGCTTAGGTATTTACCCAGGAGAAATAAAAACATAAATTTATGCAAAGACTTTATGCAGATATTCAGAGCAGCAGCAAACTCAAAACAACCCAAATATCCATCAATAATTTAATAAATAAATTATGATGTATTCTTCATACAATGAGATATGACTCAGCAATAAAACAGAACAAATTACTTATGTAATTCAACATTGTTGAGTCTCTTGTTTTGCATGCCATCATCAGCAATGATCTTTC
Organism: Craseonycteris thonglongyai; assembly: GCA_004027555.1. Taxonomy (NCBI): domain Eukaryota; kingdom Metazoa; phylum Chordata; class Mammalia; order Chiroptera; family Craseonycteridae; genus Craseonycteris; species Craseonycteris thonglongyai. The sequence continues at coordinate 12,802 of PVKE010039223.1, forward strand.
TCATCCCTATAACCACCTTATATACTCTCCTTCTGATGGAAGGTCATTCAAGCATCTTGCCATTACAGCACTGGTGAAAGACATTCTAATAGTGACTAATATTATTACTCAAAATTCAGCAAATGCTACATATATGAAATCAGCAAGTGCCTTCAGGCATCATTATTCTCTAAGAACCAACAATTTTATAATAAGTTTCAAATGTATGAGTATTCTATATTCTTAGTAAATTGCAAGCAGATAATGTTCCAATGTGTTTATGGACATAGCAGCTTATTAAGAAGCTATCAAAATGTCACATCTCAAGTATATGTATTAAATAGAGCAGTTACTGTGTACCAATATATTCAAAGACTTCCAAAAAAGTATAGTTGATAGCACAGATTATATTTAATTGAACTGTAATGCTAAGTTATGTAAACCATAATTTAAACACAGGATTTGGCAATAATTTAACATTTGCTTTAATTCTTAGAAAATAAAAAAGGGATCATTTAACATAGGCTTGATGCTCAAATGACTCTCCCTGTCCTAGTCCATGATCTAAGGAAAGGTGTTAGAAAGAAAAAGAAAACCATATAGAGTTTCAGTATTTTCCTATTACAGCCACAGTGTTAAGGAATGGTCAAAGGCAATTAGACAAGTATCTTCAGTTGTCCTACTCCTTCAATAGAAGTGCTTAGTCTGTAATCTATAGCATCAGTTTTCTAATACCAGTAACAAGTTGCAAGCCAGTGATACAAGTGGAAATTTTCCACTGCAAAAAAAGCATGGCAATTTTAGATAAATATTTTAAAGAGAATGGAAATGAAATATTGCTATTAATAAAATAATATTAGGCATTATGAAATGACTTCCACCAGTGCTGCAATGGCAAGATGTTTGAATAAACCTCCTATTGGAAAAAGAGTCTGCAAAGTGGTAAGAGAGAGAATAGTCATGACCCACCTGCAGTGACACGACAGCATGCCAGAAATGTTCAGCAGAAATGGTAATCAATTTGCCTTAGCAGTAGTGGTGGTGGTGGTGTGTACATAAAACTAATTAAAAGCACTCACAGAGTAATTATTCAATAAATCCTTTTTAAATTTCAGGTTCCTATATTCCAACCACCAACCCCATATAGCTCATAGCATCCTGGCCCTTTGGATCTCTATACTGTAATTCTTTCTCAAAATTCAGTAGATTCTCTATCACTCTCTTCCCAACTCTTTGGAAATGGAGTTTTACCAAAGCCTGATAGAGAATTTATGAGAGCTTTAAAAGAACTAATGTGCAATAAACATGGAGCAGCTTTACGAGGTCTGACAATTAAGTTTGTGAACTTGCCGCTATGTGCTATGTTGGCAGCACTGTACAAATAACTTGGTAAGATTTCATAAACTTGGTATATCAGTGTCTCATAGTTGTGTTTGTGTCGAAGTGTGGCAGTGTCTTGTTGAGTGACATTCATTGTTGTTGTGTGAAATTGTGTGCCATCACCAGAATGTTGGAGCTTGAATTAGAGCAAAGAGCAAACATTAAATTTCTTGTTAACTAGGCAAGAAAGAAATTAAATCAGGGACATGTTAGTCCAAGTTGATGGGGATAATACCATTAAGAAAACAGCAGTGTAAAATGAATTAAACATTTTTCTGACAGAAAGCATCCCTGATGAAGAGAGGTCAGAGCGGCCAGTAACAAGCAGAACTGAAGAAAACATTGCAAAAATTCATCAAACCTTGCATCAAAATGATCTGCTTACTGTGAGAAGCCTAGCAGACCAAAACAACATTGATAGAGAAACAGGAAAATCTTAACTAAAAATCTTGACATGAGAAAGTTGTGTGCAAAAATGGTCCCAAAAGAGCTCACCAATGAACAAAATCAAGAGTTAAAGTTTGCCAAGATCTTTAAAGAGCCAAGGTGTCATGGGTTGTGTTATCACTGGTGATGAAATGTGGGTGTACCAATATGACCCTGAAACAAAGCATCCAAGTGCACAATGGAAGTCAGCCAACTCTCTACAACCAAAAACCTTCCATCAGTCCAAAACGAGACTCAAAAGGATGTTGCCAAACATTTTTGATATCAGAAGGATTGTTCGTTATGAATTTGTACCAATTGGACAAATGGTCAGTCATGTTGACTATTTGTAAGTGCTGAAAAAGTTGTGTGAAAAAAATAAAACAATGTGAACTTTTCACCAGCAACTTATGGTTCTTGTATTACCATAATGCTCCAGCTCACAGGGCACTGTCTTTGAGGGAGTTTTTTTTTTTTTTTTTTTTTTTTTTTTTTTTTTTTTTTTTTTTTTTTTTTTTT
>PVKE010039224.1:0-15106 GCA_004027555.1 Craseonycteris thonglongyai
CAACTGCTCGAGAACCCTTCAATTATTGTCATTTTATTTTACTCCATAACTCTCATTCAGAGGCATGATCAATAAATTTAGTTTTCTTACATTTCACTGATTCAGACAACTTAATATTTAAAGTTTTTACAATTTGTTTTTGAGAATATCAGATTTCCTAGTTATAACACAAATATGTAGATTCTTTCATGTTTACTTTAATCTGATACCACTTCTGCATACTTGGATAATTGCTTTTATTCAGTAATTTGTTCCCTTAAGTGACACATGCTATTAAGCTGACTGATTTTCACTCCTGAAGCCATAGCAGATGAGTTGGGACATTTGCCATCCCTCTTTTCCAATTAAAAAGATATAAATTGTCGTTAGTTGACAGAATTTCAACTGAACCTTCTGTTGCTTATTTATTTGAAAAAAAAAATTGTAAGAAAACAAAAATTTGACTGTTGAAAGTAATAAGGATTTTTATTACCTAATGAAATATATCAGGGCAATTTGTATTCAGGCGGCATTCATTGTGTTTGTCATACAATTTTAGTTAAAAAAATAAAAGTTATTCTGCATTATATAATTACATAAAATGTTACCTTTATCTTATTTTTCAAAACTGATTAATGTAAATGTAAACTTTGATGATAAGTTTCTGTTTTTTTGTGGAAACATGGAATTGGACTACTTGCACTGCAGAATATTTACTATTATGCTTTATTCCATGTCTATAAAGTAAGAAGTGTCTGGCCTTTGGATAGCCTGTGAAGTGATAACCCGTTCTTTAGAGACAGCTCCAAGGATAGTGAGATTAATGATTACCTCACTCATGTGTTTGCTTTGGGGAGAATTCTGTAATTGAATGGATAAACTAATACCTTGATTACACTGTGCTCAGATTTTGTCTTTTAAAGGGAAATATTACAAGCCACTATTGTATCGTCTAGATTCTTTTTTTTTTTTTTTCTGTCATTGTTTAGTAGGGTCTTTACAATCTGCTCCTGACTTTTGCTAACTTATGGGTTCTTTAGCTAAGCAAGCAAAGCATATTATTAAACTTCCTATAAACACATTTTAAAACATTCATATTACTTAGGACAGGCTGAACTGCTATAATACATTGGACCCTGAATGGATAATGGCTGAACACACTGGAGTTTATATTGTGCTTGTGTAGTCATCTAACTTAGACGCCAAAACCTTCAATTCTGTAGTTACATGAATCCTATGGGCATACCTACTCACTTCCTAGCATCCAAGGGGGTGAAATAGATTTTTTTAGGGGGTTGGGGTAAAAACAATTTGATATTATACTGGTTTGTAGTCCTCCAAAAGGCTACAGTATATAAACAGATACATAGCAGTATATCCATGGTATTAAAATTTAACAGGAAAGAAGAATTAGGATTAAAAAATGTCTACAAAGGCTCCTTAAGGAAGTTATTCATGGGAAGGAAGGTATGAGATATACTATCCTAGGGACTCACACTTGTGTTTTTCTTCTATCTAGCAGAAGATGATAACAGAATACATGTAAAAAGGCTTTCTGTCCAAGCGTGGAAGTGTCCTGAAACATTCCCATCCATCCCTATTGGCTAAAATAGTCATATCACTATAGCTACCTGCCAGGGAGCAGGGAAATGTAGCCTAGCCATGTGTCCAGGAACAAGAAGACATCCTGGTGAATAGCTAGTGATCTTTAAGTTCCAATTAGTCAGGATGTACCTCTCACAGAGTGCACATTCGGTGAATGTTTCCTGAAGGGTTTGCTGAGCTGCTGTATGGATCTGTGTCAGCTCCTTCTAAAATAACTCACATCCCAGCTTTGTAGGATCTTGTCAGTGGATTCTGGACTAGTTATGAAGAATTGTGTGTTCGTTTCACTTTTATGGAGTTCTTATTCTGTGTTGGCATTACATAGTCTACCAGTATTTCTGTGAGACTGGTTTAGGCTTTTTCTGTGTCTGTTTTTGTTTTTTTTCCTATGATATTTTGACACTTAAATATGAACTTATATAAAATCTCTTATTACGAATTTTCAAACATCTTGAATTTGTCTAATTGTTCTTTGAACAATTATTTGTGTAAGGGCGTAAGTCATTTGGAAAGGAGAAGCAGTACTTTACACTAACCAAATACCACAATGTAGTTCTGGATTGCTTATTTGGAGAAGATTCTAAAGACACCTGGGCTAATTTAAAATGAAATTTTGCTACATATAAATTATTTTCTTGTATTTACTGGATTAGTATTTTTATATTTTACTCTATGTAACACAATGTTCTGGAAAAAAAATTCTAGAAACTAATGCTATATTTTTTTTCTAAAAAGACTTAGTTTAAGATTAAGTTCGAGGTAATAAGGTTTGGGAAGAAACAAATTAACACTGTTCCAAGAAATAAGAAACCTTGTTTCTAGAGCCACCCTCCCTATGAAACAAACAGATCAGTCACCCACGCTGTGTCTTGTGTCTTCATGAGTAAATGGAGGCTCTCCTTAAGAGAAAGGTTCCTCCCTTCCAACTCTCCTTTCTGCTCCTGCATGACACACATAAGTTCAGTGCACACCAGGTATCTTGAAAGCAGACACTAAGCCTGTTTTTTCAGCTGAGCATTCATGTCAGTATTTTCCACTGAACATGCACATTCACTTTCTATTTTGTATCCCTGCCCAATGTATTATATATGGAGTAATTATGGTTTTTCTCAACTCCCTGTCAAGCACTTTAAAAGTATTTTTATTTGCTCTTCACAAAGACCATATGAAGAGATCATTCTTTTACCATTTTCATTGTACAAAGGAGAAAACTGAGATGGATGGGGGGGCCCCACGTTTGTCGCTTTGTGTCCGGAACACCCGACTCCCATGGGTGGCCACCACCGCTCTGGATGGCTTACTCTACTTAACGATGGGAGCTCTCAGGGGCCTTCTTGCTAATTTGTTCACAACGTGAAATTGAATTTTAAGAAGGTAAATTTATATTTATTTACCTATCGCGTCTAACTTTTCCCAAGTTTTTGGAAACCAAATATGCTTAATTTTAGACATAATAATATACCGTATAATTTCCATTTTCTCCATAAAATGTTTCCAGATATTTTAACATCATTTTAAGTGGTAACATTTGACTTTCTTGAGAAAGTAGATAATCTTAATGGAATCTGTAGCCAAATTAACAGGGCCTTACTTTACGGGTGGTCATTTGTGAACTTGAAGTATGGGCTTAATACTCAATGAGTACGTGTATAATGTTCATTGTGGAGCTCTAATTCCTTTAGATTGTTCAAGAATATTCTGTAATGAATTAGTGGAACTGAATATCACTTTGAAAACTTATTGTTGTATTATAAATTTTTTACAATGTCAGGTTTAATTACAACCATATCAAATTTAGCTGCAGCTCATGTATTGTGATTCTTGCAATATGATAATGTAAATGTAATTTAGGATGCTTGTCATTAACTGAGAATCTTATAACCCCTTAATTTTTAATTAAAAAGAAAAACATTAAATAACAAATGCAGAAACAAGTCAAACAAACAAAATTCATAAGAATGATTTACTACCAATGTATTCTAAAGGAACATCTGACAGCCAGAGAACTATCTATGTGTTATAATTATAAAATTCGCTTCTTTTAAATGAGGCGGTGATGTTTTTTTGCGTTTCACTAGATAAATGTCCTTTCACCTATGTTTAGTTATCAGTGTTGAAGAATTGTCACCAAAAGAGCTGATTTCTGTGCCCCATTCTTCATCAGCAGTAACCAAACAACTCTACAGACTCTATCCTCAGAAAAGAGAAATAATTAACTACGGGTTTTGGTGTAGTGGGGAATAATTTGGGAGATGCATTAAGTTGAAAATTTTAAATTATGATGACTTACCTACTAAGATAGTTGTTGGCAAACTTTATTTAAGGCTAAAAGGTCATTTTTTTTAATTATTAAAAAATGGTCTGACAAATTCAGCTTTCTTGATTTCTATGATGAACTGACTGAATAGATCTCCTAAGAAATAAAAACCTTTTCATAAATTCTTTTGAAATTTGTTTCCCAAATTAATCTTCTCTCATAATATGGATATGATCCATTTAAAGCAGGAAGCTATATTTAAACTAGAATAGCACAAATCCTACTCAAGATAGTCTCTGAGGACCCTCAATGTTTTCAAGTACTAAGAAAATGGATTTCAGTTTGATCTTTAAGCTTAATTGGGGGAGAAGTCTTTCCTAGAAGAAAATGATTTTTATACATGGAAGAAAAATACATAAAATACTCATTGATTACATGGCAATTTATGGGACATGATAGTGCCTTTTCTTCTATTTTTGTGGCTAATACTATATCCAAATACATCTTATAACATAATTATGATCTTTGTAATTTTAAATGTCTCACAGACATTTTTATTCATTCATACAATACTTATTTAATGCTTTCTTATACTATATACCATTTTAATATCTAGGCACAAATCAATGGAAATAAAATACTGTGTGTGTGTGTACACATACATTGAATATATTATATATGTATATATTCCCTATATCAGTTAATGGCATTTTCACCTTCCCTCTTGTCATTGGAGTTCTTCTCCACTCTTGCTTTCTCTCACATTCCACATCGCATCCATTACCATCTCTTGTCAAATTTACCCTCAAAATATACTCAGAATCTAATCGCGTTATATCGCTTTTACTGCCAATGACATATATATGTGCATATATATACATATATCCATATGCATCTCACAGTAATCAAAGCCTACTAAAAAAAAGGCTGTTGAATCCAAAAATAGTAATTAAAGATGCTCTTTTCTCCTCAAGTACCCAATTATAGTCTATAATCTCTATTATTTTATGGAAAACATTATGAAATAACTATATTCTATTCCTAATTTTAAAATAATGGTTTCATTTTAGGTTTTTATAGCTAAATCTTCCTCATGATATTGTGATGAGTAGTTAATAGAAAACAAGAAGAAATACTGTATTAATGATATTTTTGCATTTGTACCTCCAATTTTTTTCAAGTGACTTGTCAGCTCATTAGATATGGATATTAACCAACAAGTCATCCCAGTAAATAATTGCTACTCCTGAGATCTTTGTGAGGTAGCAAATGGTTCTGCCTATCAAATGCCTTTGGTTATTCTAAGTTTAGGGGTTTTATTTCTGTTGATTAAATTCTCTTTTAAAAGGAAATGACCGCATGTTAGACATCTATAGATATTTATAAATGCTATTTATTTTTACTACTATTTCAGAGGTAACGTCAGAAATTTAGAGAAAACATGTTTCTATTCTACTAAACACTGTTCTTGATGAAGATATCCTGTTGATTCTGATATATCTAAAAAGTTATGTTTTCTTTATAACCCAAGAACCTGCCATTTTTACTCAGATTCTATTTGATGGCTAATATAAAGCCAATTCTTAGTTTTTTAGTGGAAAGAAATGCTGTTTTTACTATAGAGACACATATACTAAAAGTGCTAGAGTAAAATAAGTTATACAAAGAAGAGATTGTAGATGTCACAAATAATGCTTTTCTTTTTCATTTGTTTTCCTTTGGCATTTAAGTGAAATGTCTCCTCATCCTACATTTTTGTTTTATTTTCAACAGATTAAAACTCAAATAAAATTAACCCAATATACTTAACACACAGTCCCTTAATAGTTTATGATTAAGTGGCACAGTTAGGTAATTCACTCCATTAAGATACATAAACCCATGAGTAATAATGAATCATTTGAACATATGGGCTTGCCAATTCTGATGTAGTTTTTGCCTACCACAATTATATCTATTTCTTCTGTTATTATATTGACAACATTATTTCTAACATAACCTGACAAGTTTGGTTTCCATATTTTCCAGGTCAATATTTAAACATCATTTTTTTTCAGTATTCCATCTTTTAGGTATTATGATCTCTAGAGAACAGAGAAACAAAAAATATCAGATGACCCTAAGTAAGGGGTTTTAAAATATTTGAAAAAAAATTCGTGAAATCAGATTTCTACAAAGGAGTATAATGTTTTCTTGAGTATATTTAATCATGATTTATTGGGTATTTGCTTGGTATATGAAATGCACCTTTAGCTATTAAACCTTTATTATCATAAACATTTATCACTTGTAAATATGTGTTTGTTAAATGCTTGAATTTCCAATCGTGTTACAAGTTAAGCAGAAAACATTTGTCATACATTTTTTTTTCTTTTTTCTCTCAACAGCCAAAGGTATCCTGACTTTATGACTCTCTTTATGCTCAGATTATTTACTTACCTTACTGAATCATATTGTACATAGGGACAATCTTATGAAAGCTAACATTTCCTGGACTATTATATGAAATGCTTCTGAATTCTTTGGTTATAGTAAATTTTCTCTAAAAAAATCTCAAAAGAAATGTGTGATACACAAGCTAATGAATTCTCATTAGGAGTGATCCCATTTCTCATTATGTAAGAAATTTGTCTTTACAAACTTGGAGAAAAGCTTAACTATTATTTCATGTAGGCACATGAAGAACAGCTTTGTAGGTAAGCCAGTGTTTAAAGCAGGATAATGCACTAATCTTTATAATGACAAAAAATATACAAAGCACTTAAAAAAATACCAGATGGCTGGAACCAAAGTACACAATGCAACTTTTCCCCATTGCATTATAAATCTGGTCATTTCTTTGGCATTTAGTAGTTAATGAAGAGCTTTTGCAGAAACTAGAAAGCACAGGTGCCTACATTCCACACAACCTTATTTTCAAGGGATTCATGATTCATCCAGGTTAGATCAGCTAGTAAGAGATTTAACAAATGAATTCAGAAACTTAAGTAAAGGAGGAAATATCTGCGATCCTCTGTTGTGTCAAATTGTAACACCAGTTACAGGCCTCATACTCTGCATTTATTATATTTACATATGTAAGAAGTATTTTTAGTAAAAGTAATAAAATTCAGAGGCATGGGCCTATTAGCTAATCTCTATTCAGAAAAGCATATGACATTTAAAATAGGCATTGAAGAGGTGAGGAAAACAAAGGAAGAGAACTAAGAGTCAGAGAACCCAGAAATTTAAAATATCATGTTTAGTTTTAGTCAGTTAATTAAAAGTTTATGTGACAGGCAAATCATAGCATATTTATTATGTTAAATTAGGATTTATCTTGTTTATTGAATATGGGGGCCAAGATTTCAGAGTATGTGGTGAAAGCTAAATCTGAATTCAGTGTTTCCAAATAACTTTCCGTATACTACTCAAGGCATAAGAAAAGTACATTTTAAAATATGTCCATTTGTTTCCCACTAATACTATTTGATTGTTATATTGATTCACAAGCTGGCAATACTCCTTGATAACTATAGTGCCTGACAGTGAATGGAGGCCTGTTTGTTATTTATGTCACTGTTTTAATTTAGTTTTTGTTTAGATAGATGCTTAGTATTGACATACTTGTTGACTACTCAGTAGAAAGCATGAATGTTTCTGAGAAATCATGGATTAGGTGTCAAAAAATAAAAAAAACATAATGATAAAATGTGATGTATAACATTATTGCAGGGTATGTGACAAGTGCAGAAGAACTGTCTGGTTTCAGAATCCAGTAGAACAAACACAGCAGTATTTTTATAATCGATATGATCTTATTTATGTGATGTGTCTGGATTTTAAATATATTCAACATTAAGATTTGTATTTCTTCTCTCCCACTGGTATGTGAGCTACTTAAAGCAAGGATAATGGTCATTAATTATCGCGCCTCTTACCACAATAGAAGACCATCTAACTTGCCAGTTCATACTGAGAAAGGTCACTTACTATTTGTTAAAATAACTGTACAGGGGAAGCCAGGATGGCTCAGTGGGTTGAGCGCTCACTTTGCAGACCCAGCCCATTCAGACCCATGTGTTGAACTGGGAAGTGCCCCCAGTTCAGTTCTCACCGGAGTGAGACCCCGGACCTGTGCAGACCCACGCCCACCTGTAGAATGAAACTATGTGGAAAAACCAGTGATGTGCAACTATGGAGACTGCTCTGGGCCCTCCCCCTTCTCTCTGTCTCTCTCTGTCTCTCTGTCTCTCTCTGTCTGTCAAAAACAATAAAAATAAATATTTAAAATATCTGTACAGTCACAGTGCAGTGAACTCTGTAGGTGTGAAATGATTCTGTAAATATAAAATTTAAAAGCCAGAAACCAATTTCAATTTATATTGCCGATATCTTTGTGGGGACAGTTTTTTTTTGTTTTTGTTGTTTTTTTTGTACCAAATAATATAAAACTCACTAGTATTTCAACTTTAAGGGTCCATGTATTTTTTAACTTATAAAACTTCTTATATAATCAAAATACATATTAAGTTGACTTTTAATTGACTACCCTAACTGTTGTAACCGCATGACATGAATTCATTCAAAAATTTGGACAAAAGAGACATATGAGTCATGCACATAAATGGAAGCTGCCAGTCATTTAACAATTTACTGAGCATCAGTACATTACATAGCGCCAATCATCTAATATGAATCATATTAGGAATCCCAAAGTCAGTATTAGATGTGAAATATAAGTACTAGTAAGGTTAAGAAAGTGCCCATAGTCACAGAGCTTATCATGAGCAAATCAAAAATGTAAAAGCCATTTGCATTTATTTACCCACATCTATGATGTCCTCATATAACAAATAATTTCTCACTGAAAATTTAAGTTCCCCAATTAACAAATACTCATATCAAAGTTAACCACCTAGTGTTTTGACCTGACTTTGTTGTGAGGGTTGGCAGGGTATTTTATAGTTCATTGATTTCCAGTAGATAATGAATTGAAACTTTTTAATAGTGTTGGTTACTGAAGCATACTGTTACAATGTAAGCTCGAGGTATCCCTCACACACACGGTGGAAAATCTCTTGTAGAACAGCAGTAGAGCAATTTGTCCTTGTTTATTCCCAGGAGAGACGGTCCGTACACTTTGTTCCTGTGATAGGATCCTTTATGAATTGTGCTTTTAAATGTTGATATTGTACTTGTGTTATTGCTGATGTCACTACATTTTCTTATCTAAAATAGTAAAACAATTGACCTTGTGTACTATTGACTTGGGGGGAAAGCACTTTTAAAGACATAGCCTTCTCTAAAGCGATGACTTTATTTTCTGCTTCTCTAACTTGATTCATTTTCCTCTTTTGTTCTTTTCCAATACATTTCACTGAGTTTTTGGCTTAGTGTCTTTTATTAATTGTACTTAAATATCTTTTGCTGCTAAGTACTTTGTAACTTTCCTGTAACTTTATTATTCTTCACATTCCAAAATTATAGCAAAAGAAAAATCAAAATATATTAAAACAAAGATGAAGCTCACCCACAGTTCTATCCTAGACAAAAACCACTATCAATCTTGTTCTATGTGCTTTTAGGCCTTTTCCTGTGTTTATGCTTACAAATTATCCCTCATGTACATATGCACATACTCAAAGAGACCTGAAGAATTTAGCTTCTGTTTTCTACTGAGCAACACATATTCAAGTTCACAACTAGCATATACATCATTATACACATCCATGCACACAAAAATATATGTAGACATGAATTGATCTTTATTTCAACGTCATTTGAAATAACTTTCTGACCTCTTAATCTATAAATTACAGATTGTGTATAGCTAAATACTTTAGAAGAACTTTTCAGTTTTTCATATAATTGATCAAAATCAGGTTTTGATCATTTGAGGAAGGGGCAGCATTACATTTTGGGTATTCTGATTTCCATTTAGCCTAGGATCTCTGACTGTAAACTAGTTGTTACTAAATTATATTTCGACATAGTTTTTTAAAGCTAACTTATAATCTTAAAGGATAAAGATTTCAATTCGTAATTGGACTGCCTGATCATACACAATTTCCATGTAATTTCTCTTTTGTGACTAGAATCAACTTTGTTTCTGTGCATTACTCACTATAATAACAATTCCCACGGATTCATCATGGACCAACAAAGGTCTTACAATACACAAGATGCTGTATTTTTCTGGCAGTGGAGAACAGGATACAGAATGTATGTTCCAGGACCAAAAAATCACAGCATTATGTAACCATAGTATCAAATGCCTTAACATAGATTTTCCGAAGAATCCACGATAAGCAGTGAGTACGGGTGGGACATTTTATGTGCAGTGAAGCGTTGACTTCTTCATGAACCTGGGGTGTTCTGTTCTTGCATCGATGCAAAGACAGAGGAACATGAATAGCCTACAATTTCTAGAACAGCTGTCTCATCTAATTAGTTACCTATCACTTACATTTCTTTTTTTTAAAGATTTATTTTATTGTTTGAGAGAATGAGAGAAGGGGGGGTGGGCAGAACAGTCTCCACAGTTGTACATCGTTAGTTGTGACATGGTTTCATTCCACACAGGTGGACGTGGGGCCACGTGGGGCAGAAGTCAAACGAGGGTCCTCCCACATGGGAGGCGAGAACCTTCGCTGCCTGGCCATCTCAGCAGTTAGCAACTAGTTATGCCGAATTCAGCAACTCTACGATGGAGTTTAATATTTTATACATTTGATGTATTTCTAAGCACTTACCAATATACTCGTTACCAATTAAAACACTGGCAAGAATGAGCAGAAATAGATTATAGAGTTGATGTCTGCCTGGAATAAATGAACCAAGAAGAAAGAAGTTCTCAGAATGATCTGTTGGGGTTGTTGATAATCTGCCCCCTCAGTGCTTTAGTGCTTGATCAAACTTGGTGACAAGCAGAGTTGAGAAGCTTTGTAGCGAGGAGAGAAGTTGGACTAGAGTGTGCTCAAGCCAAAGTTTATTGGGTAAGGAATGGGCAATTTTAAGCCCTTAGTCAATCCCAATGAGAACACTACATATTATCACTACTTGGCAAAAATTCTAAAGCTTGATCATACCAAGTTCCATCAAAAATTTATGTCAACAAAAATTGTCATGTGTGGTTTTTGGGAAGTTACGTTGGTGCACCCTTTTTGTGAGGAATTTGGTGTTATCTTGCTTGAGTGGGCATCATTCAACAATTAACCACTCTAGCATGACATCAAATCATACCAACACTCTTGTACATGTGGACTGAAGATGTGGACGGACTGTGAGAAGTAGCAAAACAAACAATCCAAACCCCTATACAATTATTGTGGAAAAATAAGTTTTGATACAGACACACAATGGGATTTATTAGAGGCATGAAAACAAATAAACTAGAGCTGCAACATCAGTGGTACCTAAAAACATAATACTGAGTGAAAAAAATCCAGAGCACCACGCCCAGGATAATTCTGTTCATACAAATACCAAAGACAAATCTGAACAGTATATATGAGGATGACAGATGGGCTGTCTGAATATGCAATATGATACATGAAAAATATTTCATGTAATACGTAATATGAAAAATAGAGGCATTTGTGGCCTGATTTTTTCTGGACAGCCCTCGTGTGTATGTGTGTGTGTGTATAATATTTATATATCTGTTTATCTGTCTGTGCATCTGTCTATCTCTATATATCTATAGCTATTATATATCACATAAAATGATATATATATATACATATATATATATAATATCACATATATGTGGTTAGTAATGTGTAATATACACGTGGGATAAATTGATGTTTAAAAATCTGAAAAATGATAAGCATAAAGTTTGGCTTTGTGCTTACTTTGGGGAATAGACAAACAAATGGGTGGTGAGACAAACACCCAGGTAGACATAACAGCCCTGATAATGTTCTAGTTCTTAAGTCTGTTGTTGGGTGGGTGGGTAGGCTTTTCATTATATGCCTCAAAACTTCCACATACTTAAATAAATCTAACATTACACTAAAGAATTATATGAAAAATGACATGAGTTTAAAGTGAGTACTTAGTCCACACAATAAATGTCATGAGAGAGACTGTTATATTTATATGTGTAACACTTTATATGGGGGAAGAACTCCATTTATTGGGTAGTAGTCCTTACTAACGGGGACTCATGTTTAAATTTAGGAATTGACTTTGGTTTAAATGACCAGTTTTCCTGTCCTAAGAAAGAAATAGAAGAAAGCAATTAGAAAGCTTATTTTGGCATCTATTTTATGCTTTACTTAGACCAATGAGACTCATTAGTTTTGTCTAAAGTTCTGTTTTATATACCTTTATTAGCTGCTGTGGAATTAACTAAATGAAGAAATAATTTGTGCTTCCTCAGGAGAACCAATTGTTTTATGTGGAGGGTAAGAATCCCAGATGACTGATGACACCTGAAGAAATCTTAATTCCTGTGATTATCCCCCACCATGATCTCTGGAGAATTCATGAAGCTCTAAAGAGCAAACTGACTTTTATGAGAATTCTGTAACTTCTGGAACATTATTTCAATCTATTTCCATGGCATTAAAATGCTCACGTGAGTTTCACTGTATTGCTTCTTCGATATCTGACATGATTGCATTGCTTCATCTTTCTCTTTCTTTGTCTGGGTATTTGCCGTATCACTTACATACTTTCTCAGTATGAACATATAACCCATGAGCACAGTCATGTCAACGACAGAGTTCACACTACATGTTGCTCTCACAGCAGGGACATGACATCCGCGGGAAATGCTGATCCATGGAAAGATTTCGCCAGCTCAGAAAAAGACTGAAACGACTCTTCCAGCTTTACTTCACTTTTTCACTTATCTAAAAACTATCTAATGACAGTGCACTAGACTTTACAGCACTAAATGTGATTACTAGATTACTGTCGGATAGTGGTATGCATCTACACTTATTTTTAGTTTAAAATATGAATCATTCCTTTTTGTAGGCAGACTGTACCATTCAAATTTACATTTTGGTAATATGAAAATAATATTTACATGGGAGAAGGAAAAAAAATAGGAAAATCACATGTTCAGTAGTCCATTATCCTCTATATTTTGTGCTCAGCATTTTGTATGTATTATATAATTTAATATTTCTGGATCTACAACAAACATGTAGAACCATTGTTAATAGTCTCATTTACAGAGGAGAGGATTGAGATCGAGAGACATTAAATGGGCTGTGCCAACAGCACTCATCCAAAGGAAAAACATTTTTAATGAAATCTTTCTACTAAAACTAATTAGGATTCGGCATCACCATGACATTGTGGGAGGAGAGTGGACATAGATAACAATCTGTCCACTTCTATGGGCATGATATGTAAGTTGCCAGAATTCACTTCTGATTAAGGAATTCAGAAATTTAAATTTCTGCAGCACTTTTTAATGCTTTAGTTACCATCTGCCCTACCATGGTAACCATTTGTTCAACTCAGCATTTCCAAAGGTTGCTGATGAAAGAGCCTTATAATTTATCTACAGAGATTTTAATAGCAGTGACCAAAATTCTCATATCTTTCTCTGGAACATTGTGGGAATACCGTTGCCAAGAGCATATGTGCTCCAGTCTCTACTTGAGGCCAGTTCATGTTTATGTAAGACGACTCCTGCAAAGACAAACACGCAATCTCAGGCTCTGCTCTTTCATCGGAAAAGTAGGACCGGTAGGACAGGGTTTTGAATTTAGAACCAGAAAAGGCACTTGCTTGTAAAGCAAATGTCAACTTAAAAGCTTATGAAAGCACACGTTGGTACTTTATTTTTCCAAATCAATATTATTTTCAAATGAGCTTACATAACAGGGGTTGTATAAACACACAGCCACACAGAAGTATTCCTCAGCTTGGAGAAACATAATGCATGAAATATTGTGTACATTCAGAAGAATGCATAGCATGGCAGTGATTGCTTTCAATGTTTTTTAAATTAATTTATTGAGGTGACATTGGTTAATAAAATTGTTTCAAGCTTACAGTTCTATGATACATCATCTATGTGTTGCATTGTGTGTTCACCACCTAAAGTCAGATCTCCTTCCATCACCATATATTTAACCCCCTTTCACCCCCACACGTAGGAAACTCAGTGAAGTGTATGTCAGTAAATTGGAGTACGAAAATAGTCGTGATTTTTCTAGTAGGCAAGAGTATTTTCTTCTGTGTTTGCTTCTTCATCTCCACCAGTTCTTCTTTCTTACACTGCTACACTGTCCCTTCTATACTGGGAGCAGCCGTATTAATTTTCTTTTTGGAAGCAGCAGTATTAATTTTCTTTCTTTTATATTTTATGTAACTAAAAAGGTTAAGTCATGGCCCCTCAGTGACTTTGTACTAAAGGTAAAACCATAAGTTTCCACATAGAGGGAACTTGTTGCTGAATCTCTTCATACAAATGCAGTTAACCGCTCTGCACTCTATTGGCAGGTTAGAATTACTGTCTCTCACTTGAGAACAGGAAATCTATTTTTTTTTTTTTTTTGAAAAATAATCTTCAGTAAATTTAAGCTAGTTAAATGCATTTAACACTTTTCATAGTGTGGCACTATTCCAGAAGTGTGAATGCTAGATCTGCGGTGCTTTCTTAACTGCTTGAGATGTGTGCATGTCCAGAACAATAGAGGGAAAGACACCTAAACTCAATGAGAAAACTTCTTTTTTAAGATTTATTTTATTGTTTTTGACAGAGATAGAGCAAGATAGAGACAGAGGGAGACAGAGAAGAGGAGGAGGGACCAGAGCAGTCTCCATAGCTGAATGTCATTAACATGGTTTTGTTTCTCACGAGTGGGAGGGGGCTTTGCAGAGTGGGAGCCAGGCTGGGGGTCTCCCTCATGGGAGGCATGCCCCCTTGAGCCAAGGACTGAATTGGGGGGCAGAAACTGAACTGGGGGCCTCTTGGTGAGAAGCACACCCCAGTTCAGCATATGGGTCTGCACGGGTAGGGGTCAGAATTTGAGCCTCAGTTCCTGGAGCTACAAAGGGAGAGCTTAACTTGCTGAGCCATCCTGGCTTCCCCGAGAAATATTCTTAAAATTTAGACTCCGCGGAAGCCGGGATGGCTCAGTGAGTTAAGCTCTCACTTTGCAGCCCCAGGGACCGAGGATAGAATCCCAGCCCCAGCCTGTGCAAACCCATATGCTGAACTTGGGAGTGCCCCCAGTTCAGTTCTCACTGGGTTGAGACCCCGGCCCAGTTCCTGCCCTGTGCAGCCCCGCCCACCTGTGGAATGAAACTATG
>PVKE010039225.1:0-15106 GCA_004027555.1 Craseonycteris thonglongyai
AAAAAATAGTTTTGAACATATATTTTACTTATCTACCCATACCTCGCTGGAATGCACCTTATACTGAAACACAGTGTATAAACATAGTATGCATTTCACACCCCTTCTTCCCCCTTAGACTACGCCTATGACAAGTCGATCGCGACACACTTTTAAGATAAAAAGTAGATCTTATATACAGAAAAGTTGGCCACCCCTGATGTAGAGCACAATTACATGCTTTGGGTTTCCCATTATCTTATTCCCCTCACCAAAGTACCAGCGTCCTCTTGTGGGTACAATCTGGTAGGACAAAGGGACGGCCCACGACATAAGGAAGACATGATGCTCTCTCCCTAAAACTGATATTGTGGGCAGAATGACAGCACAATAAAAACAGCCAGTAATCTCCTTCCTAGGCAGTCAGACCCAAGGGCCACACTGTTTTTCCAACAAGCCATTGTCTAGCTTGCATCCCAGCCTCAGAAGCGAATGTGGTTCCTGCTTAATTCCATGCCTGGTTCTCCAGCTGCCTGATGACTCCCGGAGCCCTTGGCAGTCTGCAATTCCCCTGGGTTCTTGACCATCAGAGACAGCCAGTGTCCTTTCTCTGACATCCACAGAGAAAAGAAACACAAAGAACAAAGGGCCTGTCCTGCTCCCCCAGAGCCTAGTTCCATCCACCTTCTCCCTTCAAGGTAATAAAATGTCATAACACATCTACTGAGCACCTCCTACATCAGACACCCTCTGCCACGCCTGAAGGGGTACATATGCAGTCACCACCCTCAAGGGGTTTGCTTGTGAGTGGGAGCCAGATGTAGAACAGACAAGTGCTTATGATATACATGGTTAGTGAAACAGTGAGTGTATAGTCTGGTGACAAACCTTACTGTTGAGTCACAGACACTCACATCTGGGCAGAAGCAAGTGCTGGTGCCAATGTGGGCTGGCACACAGGCCTTTCTGCAAACTATGGTCACAAAAGCATGTCACTGTATGATGGGTCTGACAAACAGCAAGAAGAGCCACTTCTGCCTTCCCTTGTTTTCCAGAGACATGTGCTGCTTACACCTGGTGTTTTTTGCTATGACGTGTTGGGGCTTTTCAGCTAGAAAGATCAAGGAGTGGGAGGTGATGACAGAGGCTTGTGGGGAGTTTTTGTGTGTGTGTGTGTTTTTAATTTTGTTGGGTTTTTTTTGTCTGTTTGTTTGTTTTTATTATTATTTATTATTATTTTTATTTTTATTGTTCTTGAAAGAGAGAGAGACACACACAGAGACAGAGAGAAAACTGAACTGGGGGAACTCCCCAATTCAGCACATGGGTCCGCATGGGCCGGGGCCAGGATTCGATCCTTGGTCCCGGGCACTGCAAAGTGAGCACTTAACCCACTGAGCCATCCTGGCTTCCCCTAGGGAGTTTTAAGACTGTGCTGAGGGAGCAGCAGCAGAAGGTCAAGAGAGGCAGCCTTTCTAGTCCCTTCCAATATACACAGTGGGTGGACCTGGGTTGGGTGGCCTTTGAATGTCACACCAAGCAGCTAGGCAGAGCCTGTACCCTCAGCACTAGGGAAAGAAGAAGGGTATCAGGCAGGGGCATGACACGGTGACCCCATGCTTTGGAGCAATCCCTAAGGGCTCCACCTGGGGTGCTTCCTCTGCTGAGCCTGCCATGCCCACTCTTCCAATTCTTCACCTCTCTAATTCCTCCGCTCAGCACCTTTCAAGGCTTAGTGAGGAAGAGCCTCTAGGCTGCACCTCCCTGTATTCACACCCTTGTATACCCTCCCACCCAATCCCCACACTAGGGGTTCAGTCACTTCCAAGATTAGGTTACAAAAAGAGAATGGCTGCAGTCTTGGATGCCCTCTTTCTCTGGCTCTCTCACTCAATTGCTTTGAGGGAAGCCAGCTGCTGAGTGCTGACCTGCCCCTTAGGAAGAGGCCCACATGGCAAAGACTGATGTCTCTGGCCAACAAGGAGGCCCCAAGGCTGAAAACTGCAACATGAGTGAGCATGGAAGCAGGTCCTCTCCACCTAGAGCCCTGAGATGACTACAGCCTGTGAGAGGCCCTAAACCAGAGGCACCCAGCTGAGCTGCACCCAGAAAAACTGTGAGATAAGTGCTAAGTTTGGAGTGATTTGATTCACAGCAACACATAACTGATACACTGAACACAAGCATGGCACTGTGCAATGGACTCAACACAAAGGCTTCTCCAACTTCGTGGCGAGGCGTAGAGGAATAAAAACTTGACAGTGAGAAAAAAATCATTACACACATTAAGGAACACATACCATGTTTTCATTTGTTTTGTGACAGAGGGTTGCAAATTCATCAAGATAGAAAATATACAGGAAGGAAGCCTATGAGTTGTGGCAGAATATAAAGAGAAGTCACCATTTCCCAGGACCTGGACCCAGAGCCCACCTGGTACTGAATCCCAAAGTAGGGGCAACACCCTCAACGGGAAGTGCAGCAGATGGTATTAGATGTGTATCTACAGGGCTAGGAAACATTATATCACCAATAGAAGAGGCATCCTCCTGGCTTGATATCCTTTAACACCTCTCTAATATTTGCTAATCACTTTATCAAAGATAAAGGGGACCTCAGTCCCTAATGGAAACTCTGCAAACACTTTTTAGGCATGCATTGATTTATTTCTACTATAATCTTATTATGGCTAGGAGTACTGGTTTTCCATTCTGTCGTAATGACAAGCTTCTTGTTAAAAATATAATTACATAAAATAATGTGTTGATTTGCTTTAAAATAATTGTGGAAAAGGTCTGGGGGTGTAGCTAAAACAGGACTGGCCATAATGTGGTGACTGCTGAAGCTAAATAATAGGCACCTGGGGGTTGAGGACAGTAGTTTCTCTCCTTTGGAATATGTTAGAAACGTTTTGTGATAGATTAAAACACTAAAAATAACTAAATTTGCCTAAGTAAAAAAATTGAGTCAATTTAAATCGAAACACTGTGTAATGTACAGAACAAGCAGTATTCAGATTAAGGCAAAGATCATTAAGGCAGCATGGGCCTTGCTGCCAACATGGAAAACAATTCTCTGGTGTAAAATGAAACTCCAGGACCAGGAACTGGAGGCCTGCTTAGTTTAGGTAAAACCTTATACACCATCACTTCTCCAGAAACTCCTTCCGCTGCCCGTGCCCCTGGGCAGGATCAGGTGCTTGCTCTGGGCTCCCAGGGCCTCCTGCCAGGATTATCTCACTATAATGCAATCTCAGAGTACTCAGTGGTCTCCCCCTAAGACTGTGAGCTCCAGGGAGGGGAGGCGGAGGAGGAGGCAGGCCTTGATCACAGAAAGTGTCGATAAATGCTTCTAAACAGAACAAAATAAAGTGAAGGGAAAAGACCCTAGCAAAAAAGGAATTTCACTTAAAGGTCCTAAGAGCTACCTGCCTGTCCTCTGAGATCTCAGGCTCTATCTCAGCCCAAGCCTCACCCAGTCGGACACTCACCCGGTCAGAGTCCTGGGGGCCCCCATGAGACATTCCATCAGGGTTAAAGTGGTCCCCACAGCTAAAAAGAAAAGGCAGCAAATAGGCACTGAAACAGCAGCTCATAGGCCAGGTGATCCATCCTCTTACTTTAACTACATTTGTTTCATCCATTCATTCATTCCCTCACCCACTCATTCATTCATTCAACAAACAAGCCCTCTTTGTGCCAGGCTTTGGGTTGAGGACATAAAGAACAATCGAACATGGGTCCCACCCTCAATAAGTTTCCAGGGGAAACAACTAATTGTATGACAAACATTATGATATAGGGACCTGCCCTTCCCACACTCAGGAATCACCTTCCATCTCAGAGGCAATAAGGTGGCTATGAGCAGGAGTGACAAGGTCAGATTTTGGTCTAAATCCCCACTCTACTATTTACATGCTCGGGGGCCTCTGACAAGTCATTTGACCTCTCTGAACCTCAGTTTCTTTATCTGTAGACTGGGCCTGTGTGTATATACCTCAGAGGGTACTTATGAAGAATATGTGTAAAAGTGCATAAAGGGCTGGATACAGCCCCCTGCACATAATGGGTATACAACTGGGGGGGGGGGGGGTTGAGGATGCTGCATGGAAGGTTTAAGATGACTTACCTGTTGCAGTTCTTTGTGAGGTCCCCAAACTGATGGACATGGAGTCCATGTGGCCCAGGTTCCAAGCCATCAATGGTCCCCTCGATAAGGCAGTGCTCAGGGTTCAGCTGTAGGAAGCGTACCACCCCCTGCACAGGGCCAGGCCCCCCTAGAATGGCCACTGCTGCCCCCAGATTCTCTGAAAGGTATTAGACACTCAGGCTGGCTCACTACCTCACCCAGCCCCACCCCTTCATTGGCTGGGGAAGGGCATGGAGAGACCCCCACATATCTTTTACGCCTTCCCCAAGGCCTCTCCAACCGAAAGCCTCCAAATCCTGTTGCTAGATTTATACCAGCCCCAGGCCACCCCGTCCCAGAGAGGCAAGGTTAAGACTACAGTGGTTACTCACGCAGTAGGCCACTTCCCATGCCCTTGAGCACCGCCTGCCGCCCCGTGCCTTCTAGAAGGGCCTGTACCTCCTGGCTGGGCAGGGTGGTCTGCACCAGGACCATCTGGTTCTCCAACTGCACCTCCACATTCAGGATGCCTGGGAGGAGAGAGGGGGCAGAGGGCAGCAGAGGGTTGGCACCCTTGTGCTGGGAACAGGGAAGAGAGAAACAGAGGGTGACTCCTCGTCCCCATCTTCACCAATTTTCCCATGGCTGGAGGCCGGCTTGGAAGCGGCTTTTGAGCTGTGTAAGGCACTTAACTCTTTGCGCTTGGGTGTGGCTCGACATATGAGCTGGTGCCAATGCTAACCGTGTCGAGTCATATTCAACATCCGAGGGCAAAAGGTTAACCTCTCTGAGTCTGTTTTTTTTATCAATAAGATGGAGGTAATATCACCTCACTCCCAGGATTATTGTGAGTCCTTGTTATATGCCAGGCATTGTTTATACTTTTTGAAACATAGCTAATTCTTTTTAAAATGTTTTTATGAAAGTGGGCTATCAATAGCCATATTATTCATGATAGCCCAAAGATGAAAACAACCCAAATGCCCCTCCAATGATGCATGAATAAACAAAATGTGGTACTGCCATACAGTGAAATACTATTCAACCATAAAAAAGGAATGAAGTACTGATACACATTACAAATGGATGAACCTAGAAAACATGTTACAGGAAAGCCAGTCACAAAAGACTGCATATTAATTAGATGATGTCATTCTAAATGAAGTGTCCAGAATAGGTAAACCTATAAAGATACAAAGTAGGTTAGGGGATAGGAGAATAGGAGAACACAATTTCCAGCTAAAGAATACAATTCTTCATGAAATTATGGAATATAATATTGATAGTAGCGATGGTTATACAACTCTATGAATGTACTAAAAACCATTAAATTGTATACTTTAGATGGGTAAACTTCAATGATATATAAATTATATCTCAATAAAGCTGGTACACACATACAAGAAAGGGAGCTATCATCATAATCGTTAGAGCTAACATTTACCAAGCATACATTGTAGGTTTTTTCATACTTTACATATAGTAAGTCATTCCATACTCAAGTAACCTTGTGAGTTGGGTACTATTATCTCCATATTAAAGATGAGGAAACTGAGGCAGAGAAATTAAGAAACTTGCTCAAAGTCACATTGTAGGAAATGGTGTAACTGCAATTCATCCCAGGCAGCCCAGCTCCAGAGCCCAAGCATTTCACCTGGATGCTGCTCACCCTGAGAGGCAGCCCCCAGCCTCCAGGTTCAGTTGGGACCCCTCTTCTGCCCTCTTGTAGCAGCTCCCACTTCCCCCCATGTAACTCACACTGCACTAATTACAGTGCTCTGTGAGGGCAGGAGCTCTGTGTGGTCCACAAGGGTCAGGTTAAAGTCAGTGTGTATGAACTGCCCTCCAAATCCCTGAAGTCAGCCCTGCATGTACACATCCTACAGGATGATTCTGACACATGCTCAGCTTTAAGGAACATTGTACCAACTCAAAGAAGGAAGAGAAGGGATTGCTCTCATTCAGATATTTGGGGCTCCCAGGCCTTTTAAAAGAACACTTGAATCTTCAGCCAGTGCACAGGGGATGGACAAGGAACTCTAAATGCTGCTCTCACCTGAGGGGCTTATACCATTCTGCTTTGATCTCAGTAAATACGTTTGTTGCTCTGCAAGGTATAGCCCAGAGAAGCCATGGGAAGTCCAGGAGATACAGGTTAAATGAGACACTTCATACCAAGTTAAGCTAGTGCTCTAAGAACTGAAAGCTACATTGACCACTGGCCTTCCCTTTATCCTTGGTTTCCTTCCTTTGTATCCTTTCAATAAATGTGTGCTTGGCACAGAGGAGGCCAGGGTCAGGAAAAACACTGGTCCTAGTCCTGAGAGAGCGCACAGGCTGAGAAAAGAACTCAGACTATTCCTGGGCTAAACATCAGGCAGAGAATGAAATAATTCCTGGGGTATAGACCAGGTACCTCAGCTGTTCAGAATTCTCTCCTATTCAAAGGTGGCAAAACTGAAAAATGCTGCTAGGAGGAGACAGCACCTGAGAGACAGAAATATTTGGCCTATGGTTACAAAAGGTCTCATCAGCTTGCTTCTTCAGATCCCCTGCAGCATCCACGACACTGCTGGGAGACAGGCAGGATGTGTAAGAGATACTTTCCTCCCCTGCAAGTACAGGGCAATTCTGTGAAAAGAAAACCCTCCAAATAACCAAATTGTCCCTCACTTTACACAACTTCTCATCCTGGGCCACCTGGCAGCCTGTGAAGCCCTGGAGTTTTGGGTCCACCTAGAGGTGCTCTTGATGCAAAGAGGGTGTGAGGAGGATGGCAGGGAACTCTTGTGACCTGAACCTGCGGGGTATGCCAAGAGCTGTGTGCTCTGCTTTACACATATCAGGATGGTGATAAGGTCATCTGCCAGGTGAGGAAATGAAGCTAGAGGTTTGGTTATGTAACTGGTTTGAGGTCACAGAGCTTGGAAGGCAGCCCATCCAACCCCAAAGTTTGTTCCCCCTGCCCCAAGGAAGTAGGACTGGGCCCCAAAAGACAGACTGTCTGAGGTTCCCAGGGCTCAGATAAGCATGCACTGCAAAAGGTTTCATTTATTCACTCAACTATTTATTCAGTGAACAAATGTACACTAAGTGTATGCCACATTCCACGCAGTGGGGATACAGCAGAGCACAAGTCAGGCAATATCTCTGCCCCATGAAGCAGCACACATTCCAGTACAGGGATACGGGTATCAAATATATGCCCAAGAGAGATTCAGTGAAAAGCATGATCAATGAAATGGATATTAGGCAGCAACGGTAGGGTGAGTCACTTAAGACAGGCTGGTCAAGGAAGGTCTCTCTGACTGAGCCTTTAAGCAAAGGCCGAAAGGCAAAGGCCTTTCGTCCTGGAAGGGCATTCTAGCAGAGGGAACAGAATAGACAAAGACCCTGAGGCAGGAACAATACTGATGTGTTTTAGAAAAGAAAGGCCAGAGTGGCTGAAGCTGGAAGTAAAAAGAATAGTAAGATATGGAGCTATAAGTATAGACCAATCAAACAAAGCCTTGTAGGCAACAGGAAAGAATCTGGATTTTAATTTTAATGCAATGGGAGGCTTTTGGGAGAGGCCATAGTGGGCAGTGGTAGAGAATGTAGTGTCTGGAGGTGAAATCCTGAGTCTGCCACATACTAGTTGTGTGGCCTTAGACAAGTTACTAAACCTTTCTGTTCAGTTTTCTATTCAGTTTCTTCATCTGCAAATGGAGATAGCACTACTACCTATTTCAGGGGGTTACTGAAGATCTAAATGAGTTATTTCATATATAGCACTTAGAACCATGCCTGGCTCATAGGAAGCTCTCAAACATTACTTCTAGAGTATTTTTTTTAGCAAGGCAGCCACAATACCTATGTATGATTTTTTAAAATCACTCTCACTTTTATATGAAAAAGCTACCGGTAGTAGAGGGGACAACAGGGAGCCCAAAGATGATGTTCTTAAATGGATCAGGAGAGGTGAGGTGGCTTGGATTGGTATGAAAGCCAAAGTATGGAAACAGAGAGACTGGATTCTGAGTATGTTTTAGACATATAGCAGACAAGACCTGACTTTGGTGCAGTTGGGTTCCTGATCTAAGGTCCATACCTGCTGAATGGCTAGATGAACAAACATTTAACAGAATCAAAGGAAGGCAGTTCCCACTGCCATGCAGGTGGTTCTTCCTTCTCAGGTCTTCCCAATTGTGCCAGGTCACCTCCGGACCAGCTAGCTAGTTGGCTTTTAAGAATCAGGAGCTGCCTAAGATGGAACGTGCAGAGCTGCCATTTGTTTTGTCAAGGTTATGTTTCCCTGCAAGAACAGCCCATTTTCCAGGGAACTCCTCCTGTAGGTGGGGCTTGCTCAGCCTAACTCCTCACTCTCCAGACACCTGAGACTTAAGACACCAGAAGGACAGGCAGTTGCTGGCAGGGCAGGTTTGAGACCAGTACACCAGGCTCTGACTCTGGGTCGTTGTGATTTTTAGACCATTCCTTCCTCTCTTTGGGTTTCAATTTCTGCATCTGTAAAAGGGAGTAGGGTTGGTCTAACAGATTTGTCTGCCTGTCCCACATGCCTCCAGAGAAAATTTATCTGGCTCTTACCTGCCACCCCTTGCAGGGACTTGTTCACTGCGTCCACACAGCTCTGACAGGTCATCTGCACCGCGAACTCCAGCTTCAAGGGAGGCAGGAACGGTCAGATGAGGGCTGGGGACCCCTCTTGCCTGATCCTGTTTCATTCACTAACCTTCCCTATATCGCCCCAAAGGCCTGGGGAAACGCCCCACGTGACCCTTCCTGAAGCACCTTCTTCATTATCACTCAAGACCATTTCAAGACCAACACCCTCCAACATTAACCCCAAGGACCCTGCTACTCTCGCAGGTTTCGCGTCAGGGCACCTGGAGCCGCCCCGGGTGCCCGCTTCCTCCCTCCGCTTCCTGAGTTAAGCATCACCCCTAGGGGCCGAGTCTCTCTGCCCAGCGAGGCTCCCACACACGGCTTCAACTCTCACCGTGCAGGCGGGCCCATGGTCCCCTGAGTCCGAAGCCATGTCAGACCCTGTCACTGGCCGGAGAGCCTGAACTTCTGAGTTCTGTAGCGGAAACCCGGAGCAGCGACGCGAGGGGGCGGAGCCTAGGAAGCCAGACTTTGCGCCGTCTCCTGGTGCGCGCGCACGCAACGCCCGGCCCACCCCCTCCCGCCCCAACGTCCGAGGGGCCGACGAGCACGGGCCGCGCAGGCGCACTCGGGCTGTCCAGTCTCTAGTTGTCTTAGTAACCTCTTGGCCTCCACTGCCCTCAAGATCCTGGCCGCCAGCGCTAAGATGGAGCCCTTTAAACCCGAAACCGAGCTCCAGCAGTTTTACCACCGGTTGCTGCATCCGCTGTCCCTCTTTCCCCGCAGGGCGACGCGCCCAGAGTCTCAGAAGCGCCTCCCGCGAGAGGTCCCGATGATACTGACCCTGCCCGTTTCTCGGCTGACGGTGGCGTCCCTGTGCCGCCGGGTGGTCAAGCGGCTCGCCCGCAGCAGGCTGGCCGAGCGGATGCCTCCCGCCGGCCGACTCCGTTTCACAAAGGTCATCCTGGACGAGCTAAAGTGCAGCTGGCGGGAACCTCCCACTGAACCTAGTTTGAACCACTTAAACAACCAGCGGCTGCGGCAGCGGGTCCTGGTCTACGTGCTGCTCACCTGCGAGCAGCTCTTCTTTCGCTACCTGCACCTGCTGAAGACCATGTCGACCTCCTCAGCTGTCTTCACGGAATCAGCCACGCTCACCCGGTTGGCCGCTAACCTCGCCAGGGACTGCACAGTCTTCCTCACCAGCCCCGAGGTCTACCGTGGCCTGCTCTCCGACTTCCAAGCCCTGCTGAAGGTGGAGCGGGCCCAGGGTGCCATATCCAAGCTTCGCCCCATCGGTCTCCCTGGGGCTTTCAAGCCATGGCTTCACAGCACCTGCTTCGCCCAAGTGCCAAGCGGCTTCCCCCAAGTGCCAGGCTGCAGCCTCAACCTGAACTACCTCATTCAACTCAGCCGCCCGCTAGGGTTTTTCAGTGAGCCTGGACCGGATCCAGTGAAGGAATTGAAATCCATCCCCCAGCTGAAGAAGAGAAAGCCACTCCGCTGGCTGCCCACCGTACAAAAGAAGACAGAAGACAGCTTCAGTTCCTCACAAACTGTATCACTGCCCACAGACTCTGTGGCTCCCACCAGCGAGTCTCCCCCCACTTCCCATTTGCCTCTCTACTCCCAGCTCCAGAAAGGTCAGTCCATGCCCTCTCTTCGTGGGGGCTGGAAGCTAGCAGATGAGTTGGGTCTTCCTCCATTCCCATGTCGTTCCTTAACCCCACTGGTACTAGTTACAGAGAGGAAACCAGAGCTGGCAGGGGACATGGTGGCTGAGGACCTGAAGCAGATGATGAAGAACATAAAATTGGAGTGGAATCACTCCTCGCCTCTGGACTCAGACCAGCCCCTGCTCCTGGGGGGCCTGAACCACCACCCAGCAGCAGCAGCATGTCGCATGGAAGCGCTGCAGAGAATGTTGAATGAGGAAGAAGAAGCCTCTGGGCAGTGGGGCCCCAAGTCCCCCAAATCCCCTCCACTTCATCCACAGCCAGTGACTGTTACTTTGAAGCTAAGAAATAAGGTTGTGGTCCAGGCAGCTGGTGTACAGGTCTCTGAGAGAAAGTTTTTGGATTCTTTCCACGTTGAGGGAACCGGAGTTCTATACAATCACCTGGCTGGTGAACTGGAACCCAAACTTATTGAAAAAATGGATATTGATCGCTTTGTTGGTAATAACATCGGAGAGGTCTACAAGGAATTGATGAGCCGTGTCTCTACTGACCACTTCTCTTTTGACCGGGGACCCCTGATTGAGCCCGCAGCCAATAAAGACTGGTCCATGTTCCTGTCCTCAACCTTTCTATATCAAGAAAAACAGTATTGTGTCATCAACCCAAAGCTGGCTGGACTTTATTCCCAGAGAGCAAACACTTTGCAGTCCAACCCTGATCGAATGTCCTCCCTTACATCACACCAAACAAGCAAAGGTTGGGAGAGGCGGTCAGACAAGACCTCGTGGATGAACTGGTGGAAAACTACCTTGTCTGTGGATGACTATTTCAAGTTCCTCACCACCCAGGAGACAGATTTCCTTTCTGTTATCTTCCAAATGTATGAAGAGGAGGTTCCTGTGGAGACTGTGGCCCCTGTCAGAGATTCCCTAATGATTCAGCGCCCACCCCCCTTGCTAGAAGATGAAGAGCCAGATTTTGTGCCAGGAGAGTGGGATTGGAACACAGTGCTGGAGCACAGGCTAGAAACTAAGAAGACCCACCTCCTGGGAGAACCCCACAAAATCCAGAGCCTGCAGAAGCGTCTGCAGCGGCTGTGGTCCATGCTTGAGGTCCCCAACAAGGACCGGCTGGACATGGCCATCAAGTACAGCTCCAATGCCCGTCTGAGGCAGCTGCCTTCCTTGGTGAGTGCCTGGGAGCAGGCCCTGCAGCCCATTCAGCTTCGGGAGATGTTGCTGGGGAAACTGGAGTGGTTTGAGCAACAGGCCTCTGACCCAAACCGCTTCTTCCAAAAGACTGGCATGGGTCTGAGTCGCTTCCTGGCGGAGAATCAGATCCGCAACCATCTACACAAGAAGCTCAGTTTAATGGAAGCTCCTTTGGCTTCACTCCTGGAGGAGATTGAGTTAATCTTTAGCGAGCCAGTGACCTTCAAGGGGAGGCGCTACCTGGACAAGATGAAGCATGACAAAGTGGAGATGCTCTATTGGCTGCAGCAGCGGAGGCGGCTACGCCACCTGGTCCAGGTCCAGAAGGCTCCCCACCAGTCAGCCCCATTCCAGAGGCTCAACAGCCAGCCTTCAATAGCCCCTGGAAATAACCCCATGACCCTCTGACCAGGCCAAGTACCCTCAAATCCCTCCCTCATCCCATGACACCCAGCATCTGATCTAGACCTCCTGACTGCTGTGGAAGAGGAAATATCTGGGAGTGCAGGGTTGAGGAGCACTGTGCTTCCAGCAACCGAGTGAGATGAACACTTCTAAACTTATTTAAAAAGGCAATTTAAATCATATTAACTAATACCTACATAGTGATTATTAAATGCCAGGCTCAGTTCTAAACACTTTACATGCAGTAATTCATTTAATCCTCATGGCAGTGCAATGAGGTAGGTGCTACCATTACTTCAAGGTCCAGAT
This sequence comes from Craseonycteris thonglongyai, assembly GCA_004027555.1. Classification (NCBI taxonomy): domain Eukaryota; kingdom Metazoa; phylum Chordata; class Mammalia; order Chiroptera; family Craseonycteridae; genus Craseonycteris; species Craseonycteris thonglongyai. The sequence continues at coordinate 12,317 of PVKE010039225.1, forward strand.
GAGGAAACAGAGTGGTTATGTAACTTGCCCAAGGTCACATATCTAGGAACTTGGCAGAGTCTGGGTTCCAACCCAGCAGTCTGACACCAAGTACTTGCTCTTAACTACTATACTGTATTTTATCAAAATACAGAAAACAAGTCTGCCCAGTTGAGGCCCCTGAGAAGAAGCTGAATATGTGCAAATGTTTGGCTTTCATTATTGCCTGTACACTGAGGAAATCCACACCAGTTTGATTCACAACAATGACTTCGAGGCCCACATCATTCTTCTTGCAAGTCTAGAGCACTTTCATTGTGCCCCCTCTGAGGATCAGACACTGCACTTTGCAGGGGAGGGGTGGGGGGGGAGCCAGAGGAAACCAGAGACCACGTGTCTGTTGCTAAGGAGATTGTTTGGTGGAAAAGATAATTGCAATAATATGGCAAATGAAGGGTACAAAGGGAGCCCTCAAAGGAACATTCAACAATGGGGGAGGGAAGCTTTTTGGAGAGGACCACACCCAAGCAGGGTCTAGATTCTAGAAGGTTGAGTGGAAATTGTCAGGCACATGGTGACAGAAAGGAGGAGAGAGAATTCTAAGCCTGATATGAACAAAAGTACGAAAGGAAAATGAACATGGTGTATGTGGAAGAACTACATTCACTTAGGCATTAATGGTGTTAACCAGCCTTTAAAGTTCCTGGAAGTGGGGCAGGGCCAGGCCAAGTTTGGGCTTAATTCCTCAGGTGGTGGAAAGCAAGCCATGTACTCATCAGCAAATACATGCTAAGCATCTGCTCCATGCCAGGTGCTGGTCTAGGTGCCAAGGATGTCACACTGAACAATACAGACAAGGACCCCCTCATGTTCCACTGGGGGAAACACAAGAGTCCTACAGGTAAAACAAATGTATGTGAGATAGTGACACATGGCATGGGGAAAAGCAAAAGGAACAACAGAAAGTTTAGAGGGTGGAGATTTAAAATAGGGGGATCAAGGATGCTGGGATAGCTCAGCAATTGACCACTTGCCTAGCAATTGCAAGGTTCAGGGTTCAATTACTGGTCCCAGCCCATGCAAACCCACATCCACCTGTGTGAAGTGGAATGAAACCATGTCACAATTAATGACGTACAACTTTGAAGACTGCTCTGGGCCCTCTACCCTTCTCTCTCTCTCCTCTCAATAAAATAAATCTTTAAAAAATAAGGGGATGCCAAAATAGCTCAGTGTCTGAGCTCTTGTCTCGCAATTGCAAGGTCTGGGGTTTGATTCCCAGACCCGGCCTGTGCACACCCATACACTGAACTGTGGTGCAACTGGCAACTGCTGGGATGCCTCAGTAGCAAAGGTGCTTGCCTCCCATGTGAGAGACCCCCAGTTTGGTTCCTGCCCAGCATGACCCCACATCCACCTGTGGAATGAAACCATGTCACAGCTAATGATGTACAGCTATGGAGACTGCTGTGGCCCTCCCCTTTTTGAGACTCTCACCTCCTCTCAAACAAAATCTTTAAAAAATAATAATAAAATAAAATAAGGGGATTAGAGGAGGGAGTATCTGAAAAAACCCTGGGAAGAGTGGGAAGAGCTATGTGATACATGGGGTAAGAACATTCCAGGCAGGACCAAGTACAAAGCCTCTGGAGGTGGGCATGAGCCTGTTGGGTCGGAGGAGGCCGGTGTGGCTGGAGTAAAGCAAACCAGATGGAGATTGCTTGGGAATTAGGTCAGAGAAATAATGAGGTTTAAACAGGCTTTGGCAGAGAGGTGACATCTGGCTGCCCTGTGGGTGCTGGGGAGGAGGCTGCCAGGCTGGAGGTAAGCCGAACCAGTGGAGGCTGCCTCAGTGGGAGCAGAGCTGCTACGGTGGGGTGATGTGCAGGGATGGAGGCATATTTAGAAGCATTTGGTGTTGAGTGGGTGGGAATAAGGGCAGAGTCAAGGACACCTCTTGTATGTCTTGCTTGGGGCCTCTGGTGAAGTGTGACATAAAATGGGAGGATGGAGAGCTTGGTGGGAATGAGGTTGCAATGGGTATGGGAAAAGATTAGTTCAGCCCTGAAAAGGTTACATTTGGGGTGCCTACATGCAGGGTATCCAAGTGGAGATCCATGGGAGGCAAATGTTTTTCTATTAGACTTCACAGAAATTCTGCTAAAGGGGATGCTGAGATGGCTCAGTGGGTTGAGCACTCTTCTTGCAGCCCCAGGGTCCAAGGATTGAATCCTGGCCCTGGCCAATGTGGACCTATATGCTAAACTGGGGTGTGCCCCTAGTTCAGTTCTCACCGGGCAAGCCCCCTATGCAGGAGGTCCCTGGCAGATTCCTGCGCTGCACAGCCCCGCACCTACCTGTTGAATGAAACTATGTAGAAAACTAATGATGTGCAACTATGGAGACTGCTCTGGGCCCTCTCTCTCTCTCTTTCTGTGTGTGTCTCTCTCTCAATAAAATTAATTAATCTTTTTTAAAAAGGCAATTCTGCTAAAGATAGGAATTCTTGGGGATGCCAGATGGCTCAATGGGTTGAGTGCTCACCTTGCAGCCCCGGGGTCTGAGAATCAAATCCTGGCCCTGGCCTGTGCGGACCCATATGCTGAACGGGGGTGTGCTTCCCATGTGGGAGGCCCCCAGTTCAGTTCCCGCCACCCAGCCTAGCGCCCACCTGTGTGGAATGAAACTATGTCGAAAACTAATGATGTACATCTGTGGAGACTGCTCTGGGCCCTCCCCCTTCTCTTTCTTTCTCTGTCAAAACAGTAAAATAAATATATTAAAAAAAAATAGGAATCCTTTTTGAACAGC
>PVKE010039226.1:0-15105 GCA_004027555.1 Craseonycteris thonglongyai
TATGTTACCACTGAAGTACAAAGTTGGCACTAATTTTGTATAGTGATTTGAGATAACACTTTACCACCATAAAATGTATGTATTAAATGCCTCTTTAATGAAGTATTAGTGATGCCAATAAACATGGCCTTACCCACTAGCAATGTGTCTATCTATGGTGTTTATCTTTACTGTTCTAACCTAGGTCAAGCAATATGGAGTTAAGGTTTTCAATAAAGTCTATATGTGTGCCAATATTCTCTTTAAGCTTTGTTGAGAAACAAACTATAACAAAATAACATATATTTTGTTATAAATTATAGTAAATTAGATTATATTTTGTCATAAACTATATTAAATTATTATAAAATATATTATTTTGTTAAAAATTCTAACACAGTGCAACAAGATATTTGTTCCTGTTCCATGAATAATATACTAAGAAGTTTGTTATTGAGGTCCTTCTCACTCACTGCCAGATGTTCTTAAATCATCCCAGAATTTAGAGCAATAAACCATACACCACAAGGATCTCAAAAACAACAAATGAGATCAAGGATGGAGAGAGGTTGGCATATATATAGTAACTAATTTACCAGTAAATACATCAGTCAGTCAAAAATTTTTATTTCAGATTTAATCAAGAATAACTTGGAGTGTAGTTTTCATTTCATTGGCAGGTTATGATGCATTGTGAGTTGACAGGCTTAGTTTAGAGCCAAAGAAGTTGGGGCTGTTGCATAGAACAGTGGGAAGAGGCAGGGAGGGTCAAATAACAGACTTGGAACTTTTAGCTTGTAGTGGTGCTAACGCAGCCAGACTAATTGCCTTGACTCGTAAGACCTCTTGACTTCGCTGTAGGTCATCCGGAGTTCTGTAGTCAGAACAGTGATGAGCTAAGATTGTTACTATGACTCATGATTAATAAAGTTCTTTAAAGTAGTAGGTTTTTATACACACAAGTTGGTATTTTATCCTTTAACTGTGCGATCTTATAGCAATCACCCGGGGGAAAAAAAAATGAACCAATAACTCAGAAACACAATCCTAACAATAATTTTTTTCAAAAAGTTGTTTTTCTGAGGATATGTATAGGAAACTGCAATGCTGTAAGATGGATAACAAACAGTGTTTTTGCTGGTATATGCTCACTTTAATGTGTGGCAATTGGAATATGCTTCACTTAAAACTCAGTAAGCTCATTTCTTCTCACTTAGCCATCTTTGCTTTTCTAATGTTTATAGGAGGCCATGAACCGAACTAAAGCCCGGTTATCAGACATATCAGAAGGGGTATGTGGGTCCTGGGCCAAGCAGTAGTAGTGGATTCTGAGGCCGCTTGGGGCAGAGTGGCTGGAAATTCTCAGAAGGGTGATAGTAGAGGGGGCCTTTGGAGACCAGAAGTGTCTGGAGTTTAAAGGACACCTCATCGAGGTTATGTTGAGAGGTGAGGACACTGGCTAAATAACATCCCAGGGTGGGGTGTAAGCAGAGAAATTAATCTTTTTTGCTTTCCTTCAATTGTTACATTGACCTCCATGATTTTTTAAAGTGATTTTTATTGCTTACAGTATTTAAACTACATTTTACCTAAATTAAAAAAACAATTGTTCAGACATATGGTGCTTACTCTGTGCCAGCCATGGTCTAAGTGTCTGTTTATAAATTATATTAACTCATTTAATAATATGATTCTGTAAGGTGTGTACTTTCCCCTTTTGTAGATGAGGAAACCGTGACACGAAGAAATGAAATAAGTTGCTCAAGGACAGAGCTAGTAAGTGGCAGAGCTGGAATTTGAATGCAGGACTTCAGCTAACTGGTCTTGTGCTCCTAATTCTTGCCATCCACTGCTTCATTGGGTACCTCTATTAAATGAGATACCATACCCCAAAATATAAAACATAGGACCCAGGAACCGTATGTTCACATGGTTTTAAATTCAAGAGGTACAAAGGAGTAAGAATCTCTTCACCCCAGTTCTCCAACCACCCAGTGCAACGTGTTTCAGCTCCCCTCATGTAAACATGTTGATGTCTAGGCTTAAACTTCTGGGGGTGGGGTGGCAAAGCCCAGTATTGCTCAGAAGTTAAACTTGTCGGCTCTGCAGTTATCAACCTGGGTTCAGAGTTCGGCTATCCTTTACGAGCCATGGGCAAGCTACATAACCTCTGTTCTCATTTGTGGAACGTGATACCAAGAGTCGGGAATCTCAGAGGGTTGCTGTGAGGTTGAATAAGATATCACGTAAAGGTCTTTCACAACTCTCAGTACTTAGTAACCACTCAGGAAATTTTGTTGTTGTTATGAGGGAGCCCATATGGACTGATTTAATACCTGCATTCCATTGGGAACATAGTAGACGTTAAGCAAATACGTCATGACTGAATGGCGGTATAACTTCATTTGCCTAAGTTTGATTTGCCCCAGGGATGACTGGGGGCCAGAGAGGTTGTATAATGCTTTCCTGCTCCCTGAAGGATGCCAGGATGACTCAGCAACCCCTCGTTCTGGCATTTGACAGTGGTATGCTAAGCTGCTTGGACACTCTCTGACTTTGATACGATCCTAACTCTGACACATTTCATGGTTTTAGATACTGACAAATGCAAGCCAGGTCAGTTCCAAGGTGCTAAGAGTTGCTGCAGGTTGGGGTGTAGCCAGAAGAAAATACAGTTATTTAACATTTGCTTGCTAAATGTAATACATGTGACTTTCTAATGTCTACACCTTCCTAAATAACAATTATTCCTTTAAGAAACATCTGTATAACTAATGTAATGTTTATAGTCTGTTCTTTTGAGGTAGCATAAGTTCTAGGAGTATTTTTGGAATAACAAAAATAAGAAGAGAAAAAGTGGCTTCATATAGTTTTGGGGTTTTGTGTACTTAGTTCTTAGATAATTAGTGAATTACTAAGTATATTAATTAGTATAGTCTATTCATGCTGTAATTTATTCACTTAACAAGTACTTATTAATCACCTGCTATATACCAGTCTCTGTTCTAGAAATTTAGAATATAGCAATGAAGAAAACAGACCAAAATGATATCAATCAACAAAAAATTTATATTAGAATTCTATTACTTCAATGTAATAATACTTTGCTCAAAATACCATGAAGTTGATAAGCAAATTTAATAACCAGAAGTTCTATAGCTCTAAGTCCTATGATCTTTAGTAAGTTGTAACTAGAATTAAAACATGCTATTTTTTCTTTAAAAAATATATATATCTGTGAAACCGTGGTTCAATTCTTATTCCTGGCAAAAATGTGATGGTAAAGTCTGGGCAAGTTAACAGAGATCAGTTCCTCTAACCAGTATTTTGAATAATATTTTTTGTGGACTGTTAGCAGCTATTCAGAAGAAAGCAAAAATTGAATTTCTTGCATAAATAACTTGGCAAATATGCCTGTGCCTCATGGATATCCAAGCATGAAGAATAATCCTCAGGGTTTCTCAAACTGATTTGATCCCAGAACCTTCTTTCTAGTGGATCTTTTTGTTAGATAATTGTTTTACTGAAAGCTATTGAGAAAAATATATTTGCTAAGTCTCCTCTGTAATTTATTTTCAGGGCATAAAGGAATTATAGACAATGGTGGGCTCATAGAAAAAAAAAATTGAAGAACCAATTTCTCATCTTGTTTTGTACGAACAACAGGAACCTACAAATGTACCCGAGGTCAATAGTTTTCCTTCCTAAACAATGTCTGTATCTGGCACACGTGCTTCTTCATAGCAGTGAGGGTGCAGAGACGCCTCAATGTTACTGCTGATGCCAATGACGCATCTGCAACCCCTTCCTTCGTGTGTGTGACCTTGTACGTGGAACGGCCCCTGCTCCACATTTCCCATCGTCCTTCATCCTCTTCTCAATGCCTTGTTCACACGGCAAACTACGGGAACACAAAACTGTTGTTGTTTTTGTTTTGGAATAGGTAATATGTTCATGTAGCTCAAAATCCAAGAGGTACAAAGAAGAATCTCTTCCCCACCTCAGTTCAACCACCCAGTACAACTGATGTTGTTAATTTCTGCTGTATCCGTCCAGCTATATTCTTTCCATCTACAAGCAATATGTGCATGCATGTTTTCTCTACTCATTGGTGTATTTTTGTAAACATTATTTTATTGTTCTTGACAGAGAGAGAGACATAGAAAGAGACAGAAAGTGAAATGTGTGTGTGTTGGGGTGGGGTGGGGCAGAGCAGTCTCCATAGTTGCACGTCATCAATCTTTTGGTTTCATTCTACACAGGTGGGCACGGAGCAGTGCAGGGTGGGAACCAGGCCTGGAGTCTCCCCCACGAGAGGCACACTCCCATGAGCCATGGGCCAAACCAGGGGCCTCTTACATGGAAGCTTGCCCCTGCAGGAACCGAACTGCCCCGCTTCCCTCACGTGGGAAGCACACCTCGGTTCAGCATATGGGTCTGCACAGGCCGGGTCAGGACTGGGATTTGATCCTGAGACCTTGGGGCTGCAAAGTGAGCACTTGACTCGCTAAGCCCTCCTGGCTTCCCTCTGTCAATGTTAATATATGTACTTTTTACACTTTTTTCCCTTAGCAACGTATATCCGAAATTACTTTTGACCAGTCCTTGAGTAGTTTCCGCATCTTTTTTGCTTAATGTGTGCAAAGTATTCCAGTCAATAGATGAGCTATAAGTTAATCCACTCATTCACTATTGATTAACATTATTATGAATATTTCTAACATTTTGTTCTTGTAAAGATTATTACAAAGGGTAACCTTGTCACATGCTTAAGAATATATTTGTAGTATGTATTTCTGAAGTACACTTTTGAGTCACAAGTATGTACATTAGAAATTTCATAAATGTTGTCAAATTACCTTCCACAGGAGTTGTACCAATATACACACCACCAACAATATATAAAAATGCTTCTTTCACCTTTACTCATGACAGCAGTGTACCAAACCCTTTGATCTTTGTAAAACTATCACATGAAAAGGATATCATAGGATAGTTTAAATTTGGAATTTACCCCTTGAAGAAGCAATAGTTGTAACTGAAAATTTTAAAAATAAATATCACTCAAGAATATATTGCATATTTCACTTGCTTTCCTTTACAGTTTATATTCAAGTTAATCCCCCTAATCTTTCTCTAATGTTTAGCTGTCATCATTATGGACATCAATTCTGTGTTCCAATGCAGTGACACCGTCAGGGGTAGTGAGGAATAGAGGCTTTTTGCCAGGAGTGGGATTGAGTTCTGATGACTAAGCCTCTATTGTTTTTCTGGCAACTTAATTTCTTTCAGCTGTTGCTTTTTATGCATGTGAATATCCTCTTGGCTTCTAATCTGTTTCCTTAATTAATATTATGTCGTTTGAAGGAGAAAATGAAAGAGGTTTCTCGTCTTTGAAATAATAGTTAGAATAGCTATCATTTAAGGTCTTTTATGTTTCGGGTAGATGTTTCTATGTGTTATCCTGTAAATCTTCACAGAGACCTTACATGGTAGATATTATTATTTGCACATTACTGATAAATTTTACTAATAGTCAGGCCTTGATAGTTTATAAATGGGAGAACTGGTATTCAATCTTCCATGGGCCATATCAACTTATTCCTCCCTCCAGAAGAAACTGTATGAGTTTTGTGACAACTCTGTTCCTCACTGTTCGAAGTCCATTTTATCTGTATTTACGTTTGGATTCCCACATGTGTTTCTGGGGGCCTGGGGTTACCGTCCATGTGACCTCTAGAGCAGGGGCACTCCTACACATTATGTGACACTCTATGCTTTTGAAGCCTGAAGCTAGAAATATCTTAACGTGAACCAAAACAACTAAAAAGCCAGGTCAGCAATCGTTTTAGCAATAAACGCCTGCTTCATTATATGGTGAACTCTCTAATGAATTCCCTTTTCAAAGGATTTTATGTGAAGCCTGTGACAGGCAGTATATTCTGTTTGTGAATTAGCAAGGGGATTCAAAGAGCTTGGCATCTGTGGTATACAGGTGGCTAATTTATCATTTCCTATCTGGCTAAGCCACATCTGAAGTTCCTTGATTGTTGTTTCATCACAAGGTAGGACTTTGCTGTGTCTTGACCGCTGTCTGTCATTAATGTCAGAGAACATTAATGCCCAAAGCGCTGGAAAAAAGATTTTCATTTTGTTGGCTTCAATTTGTTTTCTTTCCACCTGTGTTTAAGGAACTCGCTCCACAGCATTCTCAAGCACTCCTGGGAGGGGCCGTTTCCCCTCTTGCTTCTCAGACTCCAGTCTATCTCCTGCTATCCAGGTGCCTCTCCGGTTAAGGAGAGTCACATGCGTCAGCATCCGGGCTTCGAGGGGCTCCTGGGACTAGGAAATAAGTGATCTTGGAGTTTTCCTGGGATTGCCCTGAGGAAGTTCTCCCTGGGTGGCTGCACAGCCTTTGCCCACACAGGCTGGTGTTAGGAAGTACAGCGCTCCTGACTCACACAGGTGGGTCATCCCTTCACACCTGAGAGACAGAACTTAGAGTGTCTGATTGGCCAATTCAGGGAGAGAGATTTGGGGTATCTATAAGCTCTAATATGTGACCCTATAGCCCATAATTATTTTTATCATCACCAGTTCCACTTTGAAAACAGGAATGATTTAAATTCCCCCTTTCGCATGTTTATGATTACAATTTGTGAAGGAAACTGTAAAGCACTGGGCTTTTCTCCTTTCAATTAAAATCATCTAAGTTGATTGGACGTTATAGCTTCTTGGTTCATTGTCCATTTTAAAACCTTAATAGACACACTCAAACTTATGAGAACTAAACCTTGAAAACGAAAGATAGCACTTGAGGAACGTCCTTTCCTAAAGAGCTGAAGAACAATGAATTGGACTACTTAGAATATTGACTACACTTTAATATTTTTATTTTTTGAACAGGAAAATAGAAGCAAATTACCAACATGGACCTGCAATAAAAGCAAGCCAAGCAATCTGTTCGTGTCCACCCCACATCCCGAAAGCACTGCCTGCAACTGATTGTTCCAGTTCAATTCTTTTTAAAAACCATAGTTTGGTAAACTCCTAGGAGCAGAAGTAACAATTTAAACTAGTTAAGGACACCGGAGCTTCCCTTTCAAATATTATTACAGCCCTTAGTTTTACTTAAAAAAAATATCATTCTTTAGAAATCTATATAGAACCAGTGGGTCTGTTAAAAAGATATCATAATTTGCAAGGTGTCAAGGTTCTGTAATATGATTTATGAATGTTTATTATGCCCTGGCTTCACATAGTGATATGTGATTATAAGGTAGTGAAATGGGTTTTTGTATGTAGCATGAGAAATCAGCTTTATTACTTTGTATTTCTGTAGTTTGACACACTTATAATATAGGTGTAAGCTGCCAATTCCATGGCAAAGCTATTATCTGCGTTTCGATGTCTTATATTGAAAACCAAGGCACTGTTGAGATTGTTTTCATGCCGTGGACACTTTGGGAAGCTAAAGAAATCTGTGGACTTCTCTCTACATTTTTTTAAAATTCTCAAAACACATAGATTAAAAACAAACAAACAAGTTACGCTGATATAGTTTTCTTTTTGTCCACTACTCATTGTCATCTCTCAAATTGTTACTACACACACACACACACACACACACACACACACACACCCCCCATACTGTATTTTGCAGTGTATAATGTGCTCCCATGTATAATGCACATCCATGTTTTTTGCCCAAACTTTCAGGAAAAATAACTTACGTTTTAATTTTCTAATTCAATATTTTATTTGTTAATATTTAGGTACTTTATTTGTATTATAAAAGAATTTTAGCATTTATTTTTTTAGCATAACTCATATATGAAATATAACTGAAAGCAACAAAAAAAACTCACGGACACAGTCGATAGTTTAGTGGTTATCTGAGGGTAAGGGAGGAGGGGTGGGGACGGAAGGAGAGGAGTCATATACATGATAATGGAAAGAGAACTCAGACTGGGTGGTGAACAAACATGCAACACATAGATGATGTAACAGAATTGAACACCTGGAATCTATGCAATTTTTACCAACCAATGTCACCCCAATAAATTTAACAATTAAAAAAATGGTTATTGTATTCCAGGGTATTATTTTGCATAGAAATATCACTATTTGATTTCAAGAATTGCACTTTTAACTTGTGAGCATAAATAAAAGAATTAAAAACATTTATAGAGATACAGAATTAGTACAACTCATGTATAATGTGCAGCCTTATGTTTCCCTCACAAATTTGGTTGATAGGCTTCTAGGTGAGATTGAAAACTCTCTTTTGAAACTTTCCTTCTGAAATACGTAATGAAGACATGGAAGAAGCCAGGATTCTAAGCTTAGGCCTTGCCCCAGCTACTTCTTACCTGTGCCCTCGCCCCGCAGGATTCTTTTCCTTTGTTATGGTCCCATCTTTAGGAAGAAAATGCTGGTGATCGCTAATGCATTCTTATTAAATAACTTCAAAGACCACTTGTAGTTGTAACAGACATATATGCTCTGTTCTTCAGCTTGGTTTCTTCCATTTTTTTATCTCCTTCTGAGAACAGTAGTCTTCATTAAGTAGATGGTGATCTTTTATTTTGTTAAATATTTTAATGGGTTTGAATATATGTGTCTTGTAAGGGAACGACTCTAGTTCTCTTTTTCCTGAAAGGATCATAAGTTGGAGAACAAGGGCCAATCTGGGAAGGAAGGTTGAGACAAGGAAGGACAGGGCAAGAGAAGACAAGATGTGAGGAAGGTACGAGATATACAACTTCTTAACGCACCTGCAGATCTCCATTAGCATTGAGTGGCTTTATTTGTTTGTTTGGGAATGGGTTGGTGGAAATAGGTGAAGAAGGTGATGTGTGTGTGTGTGTGTGCGTGCGTGCGTGTGTGCACGCACATGCGTGCGCAGAGCACAGCATGTTTAAATATAGGATCCAAAATAGAGAGGGCAGAGTAGATTTTTGTGGAAATTTTGCCAGTCGCCTCTAAGAGTGAATGAAGACGGGAACAAATATATATCGTGCCAAGGGCCAAAAGGGGTTTAGATGACATCATTGCTTCATATTAAAAGATGCTCAAAGAATGGAGAAAAGAAAAGAAAAAAATTCTAATGATTTTGATTTGAGGGAGCTATTACTGCCATATATCCCACCCCCACTCTCCCCTCTTTTTACTTACATAGACAAAAATTATGATTCCTTTAGTCCTTTTTCATAGATGGAGTTGGCTCTATAAAAGCCTCTCAACTGATAATTACCTGCTTGCTTATCTTTCCCTAAAGCATTTCCTTCAGGACTCCTTTCTTTTGAGGGATTTGTTGTTGACGCTAAAGGTATGTGGGGAGTGGATTTCAGCAGTCGGCCCTTTGGCCACTTATAAATGATGTGACCTTAACTTTACAAAGCTCTAATTTTTTTTTCTTTTATCAGCAACCATATCTCACAGAATTATATAAAATGTTATTGAACATATGGGTCCCCTAGATTTTTAAAACGACAAACAATACTAGTTAATTTTGCTAGATTTGGTAGAATAGAAAACTATTAAAAATAGCTTACAGAATCTTTGGGAGGGCTAGAAAAATCAGACACAGTGGCCTCACAGTCAAGAAAAATATTGAAGTCATATCTTTGCTGGGCATGGACACCACAGAGCTGAGGGAAGGACGGTGCCCGCTGGGAACCTGTCACGCTAGCCCCTGTGCCATGCCTTTCTATGTGTGCCAGGAAAAGGTGGTCCCTGTGCAGCCTGGTCTCCTCCTTGCTCGCTTCCAAACCTAGTCTCCTATGGATGAATCTGGTTGGCCCACCTGAGACTATGTGACCGAGGTTGGGACACTTGGCTCCGGTTTCCATCCTGGGATGCAAGACTCAAAGCAGGGAACTCCATAAATTTAAGGAGACATGTTATGATTGGTGGCCACAAAGCTTGACATCCTTAATACACTCTGAGAACATATGGTACCTGGCACAGAATGAAAACTTAAAAAAATGTATTGAGCATTGTTACCACAAGGTATTATGAAAATAAAATGGTACAAGTTATGTTATTCTTGACATGCATGTATGTATCCTTTGGTTAGCTCCCTCATACATTTTATGCACATGTCAGGTGCCAAGTATTTTAAAAAGCACACATGCAGCTATGTGTAAATTCCAAGACAATGCATGGAATGTTTTAGAGGACTTGTTTTTTTCACTCCAGTTTCACTTTCCTTCTCTACTCTACACGGGAGACCAGGACTCTGATGGACAGCAGCAGGCCTTAGCTTCTGAATTCTGACTGAGCCTGCCAAGGGGAACCCTAGCAGGAGATCAGAGGGAGGAAGGAGAGCTAAGACCAGCTATTTATTGCCCAGGCTCTTTTCTTGAGTTGGCTGTGTCCCTTGACACACAAAGCCACACAGTGTTTACAATACTGTCAGTGAGAGGTGACCGTAAGTACTTTGAAGGAAGAATAAACTCTGTCATTTTAAATGCTACTTGATTTTGTAACAGAAATATGTTTGTCTTTTTTAGCTTGGTATCTTCACTTTTTCTGGTAGCGGTTTCTGAGGATGGTGTGTGATTAAGCTTTCTTTACCTAAGCTTTCTTCATCTGGGGTCCTGCTCCACTGGCTTCTTTTAGACCGAGGAGGGTAACAATGGCCCGGGTAACAGGCCCTGTGGTGCTGCACTGTCGTCTGCAGTTTCCCTACATTCAGACCATGCCCTTGAAAGTAATACCTTAATTCTCCCCCAAAATACCAATTGAGTGTCAGATCGCTTTCCCACCTCGACTGTGACCGATACCCTGAAAATGCATTGAAAGTTATTAAAAATGCATTGTTGGAAGCAATATTTGTTTAGAATAAAAAAAAACAATAGTGTTTCTTACATCTATTTTAAGTTAGCTTAATTTAAAATGTGCACACATGGGAATACAGTGAGAACAGGAACAGTGACAACGGAATTTTGGGGAAGGGCAGTTTTACTCCCAATAATTAATTTGTTGAACATTTGATTTCTTCAGTATTTCAAGCCCTGACTAAAAATTTTAAATTATAAAATTAGTATGACCAGCATTCAGCTGTAAGGGTATGTTCTCAGAAAAGTAGATGCTATTTTTTCCAGCAACTTTTCAAGAATATAATAGCTATTGAAATAGAAAAAAAAAAATGACTAGAATTATTCATGTGGTCATAATAAATAATTGACAATGGAAAAAGAAAATGTACAAACACTGTCTAGATTTTCTGTTTTTATTTTTAATGGTTATTTTTAATTTTATAAAGTAATTTTACAGGCATCTTTACAAAATTATATTTTTTGAAATATAAGGGTATTGAGAAGGAACCACCCCATTTTCTCTGGGCAACACAATTTTCATGAGAGTAAAATAGAGTTTAATTGGGATGTGAACTTAAAATTCCAAGTGTATAAGGATCACTCGGTTAAAAAGTAATTCTTCTTGCAATTGTTTATACACACACAAACACACACTCAATAAATATTACAATTTTAACTTTATTTTATCAAATGATACTATTTTTGGCTCCATAAAGACATAAAACATGGAGTGTATAGTAAAGAAATGTATACATGTTCCATCCAAAGCGTCATTTTGTGCAATTATTAAGCAAGAATAATGTAATAGTGATGAAGAGTTTTAAAATCTTTCATAATTACTCCTATGTGTGTCACCCAGATGTGAGTGTAATAGAGGTTTTATAAAATATTTTCATATCCTGTACATATTTCTTTTTGCCTCTGCGGCTCCCCACCCATTTTGTCAATGGCAGTTGTCCTTCCAGAAGGAGGGTGGGGACCATCTGAAACAAAGAGGGCATTGATCAGCTCTGAGTCCCAAAGCCAACTTTTAAAATAAATTCCAGCCAGAGACTTGAGCCTTTTAGACAGTGAAAAGAGTTTTCTAAAATGCCAAAAGGAAAAGAGGGGGGGGGGGGAGGAAAAAAAGAAAGAAAAGAAAAAGCAAAGGGAAAAACAAGTCCCTCCTCTTCACATATCACAAGTAAAAATGGAGAACTTTGTCTACAAACCCCAAGTGAGGGGAGAAAGTGGAGAAGCTCCTCATTGAAAAGGCAGACACCTAGAGAGGCAGGCAGTCAGTCAAAGAAAGGTGTCCTGGCTTGCCCCTGAGGCTAGAACCCTAGGGTGTGGCAACAGCAAGTCCAGTTGGGTGTGGATTAAAAGCTGTTAGAAAAAACATAAAAGGAACTGTGTAGAACCCAGCGTTGTGGGACTTGGGCACTGCCCAGGAAGCCTGAAGACCACATCAGGAGAGTGCTTTGCCCAACATGGCCCATTCCTGCCTGCACTACTGAAAGTGAGACCTGCAATGCCAGCTGGGTTAAGTTTTGAATCAGGAGTAGGCATTTAAAAACCTTTGTAGCAATTTGATAGACAAGTGTTACAAACCGAATCAATGTGTGTGCTTCCCCACAGATTTGAAGGTTGAGACCCTACCCCTTGATATGATGGAATTAGGAGGTGGGCCTTTGGAAGTGACTAGGATTAGGTGAGTTTACGAGGGTCTGCAGCTCATGAATGCAGCTAGTGCCCTTTTAAGGGTCAGGAGAGAGCTTGCTTCCACTCTATCTTCCTCCCTGCGAAGATTCCCTGAGAAGTGGGTGGCCTGTGACCTGGAAAAGGGCTCTTGCCAAAACTTGGCCATGCTGGTACCTGACCATGCGCTTCCAGCCTCCAGACTGTCACAAAGAACTTTCTGTGGTTTATCAGCCACATGGCCTATGGTATTTTCATAGAAGCACAATCTGATGAAAACAACCACTTTGGTGCCTGTTGACTCAAATAATAATTTTTAAAATGGGCTTGTATTGTATTGTATTTTATTTTTCTAGTGATTCATTTTTATGATATTTTACAGAAATGTTGTTTTATGAGGGATTGTGCGTGGGGAACCCACTACCGCTTGAGAAGCATTATCCTAGAGGATATGTTACAAGTGGCTGAGCGAGGGGTCGAATAGAGGCTGTGAGTCAGACTCTCCACTTCTCTTCCAACTCTGTCCATACTCAAGTCTCTTGTGCCACAGAAGGAACCCGGAAGTAAGGGTGTTGGACCAGTAGGGGACATAAATAACACCTGGATGAGGAGACCATGACCCAGTTTTAGGAACGAGAAAAAATTGACCCCACTACACAGGCTCAAGGGAAAATGGCCTAAACCAGAGCCAGAGGAAAGAGTTGGCTAACAGCCAGGCCCACAGTGCCAGGGTGAGCCAACGTGTCCTCTTGAAGCCATTGTGAGAACAACAGACGAGTCCACTGGACCCAGACTTTAGCACTGTGTGCCCACTGGACATTCTGATAGGACTTTAGCATAGAAGTCAAGGAAGATCCAAAGGCCATGCATATCTCTGCTCTCTGGACGTGCATGGCTCAAAGATGCCTTCTATTCTAGTAACTCACGGTCTTAAACATCCCCCTAGACATCTAGGACCCATCTTGGGAATGGGGATGAAAAAGAACAGAAGGACTGAGGATTTACTTCAAGTTGACTGCCCCAAAGAGATTATATACTGTCACTCAATAGTCATGTTTTCTCCCATTACCTAGCACTGTGGTAACTTGAGAACAAAATTAAATTAGATGTAGAAAATAAAGAAACTCCATTTCTTTCACACTTGACTGGGTAGTGCCTAAATTATTGATCCTGCCCTATACTCAATAAATTGTGACAATGAAAATCATGCCTGGCATGTAGTACACTCAATAAAGGCTTGTTGAAATATTAAAATGAAATTTTAAGAATGTTGTATTTCAAAAATTGACACACAAACAGAATTAGGGTGTTATAGGAACTATAGGGACACTCTCTAAGTACAGGGTGTCTTGAACACTTCAGTTCCGTTGGCCAATATTTAGGTAAAATAAATGAATTATATAAGAGAGTAATGGGAGTGTTTATGTATGATAAATTCCTCAGTAAGTGTTCAGATAGAAAGTTTTCCAAATCATGGGGATATGCTTTGGGGGGAGAGAGTTAAATTTAATTCACTTTTAAAGAATGTCTGAGCTTCTCACAAGGATGACATACAACAGGTGAGCATGACTTACCCCTTAACTCTACACAGACTTCATCTCAGCGATCCCAAACCCTTTCTTAGGTATTGGCCCTGACATTTGGTGACATCTAGTAGGTAATAATCTCTAGTCATTCTTTCAATAAACTTATGGTATGCTAGTAACTATGCCAGGTGCTGGGGATTTTAAAATATTTACAGATTTAAAGAGATTCTTCCCACTCTTAAGGAGAATATAGGATAGTGGGAAAAACAGAAGAGTAAATGGAGACACAACAGTGTAGTAAGTGCTAGAGCCAAGAGAGAAAAGATTCCCGGACAGAGAAAGGGAGACATTTTTGCTAGGTCTAGTCATTCTGTTAGGCTGAGTCATGTGGAACTCAAAGTGCACCGAGGATAGCTGCTAAAGTCAGGCAGGTCAGGGGAAGGAAGGGATGGGAAAGAAAAAAAACAACATCTAAGTTTATTAAGAAAATAGAGTTGCTGTGCTAGAGTTTCTTGAGATGGGTCTGTGACTGGGGCCGAAAGTATCCCCGGAGGTATCTGAAGAGTGGAAATGGAAAAGTCTGAGGGATCACACTGCTTGCCATAGATAAGTTTGAAGGCAGAATAGCCTGAGTAGATTTTGTTTTAGAGACATTATTCTAGAATTTACATAGCAGGTAGAGTGGAATGGGGGAAAACACTGAAGCTAAAAGAACATAAGACCAGCTTGCAAAAGACCCGGTAAGGGGAAGCCGGGATAGCTCAGTGGGTTAAGTGCTCACTTTGCAGCCCCAGGGACCAAGGATCGAATCGCAGACCCATATGCTGAACTGGGGAGTGCCCCCAGCTCAGTTCTCACCATGGTGAGACCCCGGCCCAGTTCCTGCCCTGTGCAGCCCCGCGCCCACCTGTGGAATGAAACTATGTGGAAAAACCAATGATGTGCAACTATGGAGGCTGTTCTAGGCCCTCCCCTTTCTCTCTGTCTCTGTATCTCTCTCTCTCTCTCTCTGTCAAAAATAATAAAAATAAATCTTAAAAAAAAAAAAGACCAGGGAAGCCGGGATGGCTCAGTGGGTTAAAAAATAAATCTTAAAA
>PVKE010039227.1:0-15106 GCA_004027555.1 Craseonycteris thonglongyai
GATCAGCTCTGAAGTCAACCTGTGGGGACATAAGCTCTAGCTAAAGTAACAATTGCCACGATCTGCCCACTCAATACCTGTACTGTTGCTCTTTGCTCCATAGAGCTTTTGAGCACACCAGAAGGGATGAAATAGAAACAAGTGTTAAAGTGGTGGGGACTTGGCCTGAACTGAAACTATGCTTGGGTTTCAAAGAGAACTTAGAAGGCCTGAGGAGCAAGCAGTGAACGGAACATCTCCACACCTACATCAGGGGCTAAGGAGTCTTCTAGAAGACCTCAACCTCAAAGAAGAGAGCAAGCTTGGCACACAAACTGTGAAAGGGGCAAAGAAATGATTGAAATAGTGTTCAGACTTGGCTACTCAAAGGGTGCTGTGGTCCACCTCTCTCTCCATGGCGTAAGTCATACAACACAAGGGCTGCGATGAACGTGCAGAAAACGGAGGATAACTTCTTTTATATCTCTGTGAGAATCAGCAGCAGAGAGGCCTCTCTTGTGTGAGAGGTGACAAGGTTCATCACTCCACCAGCAGAAGAGGAAAATGCTAGATGCCTCAGGAAACCCAGTGAACAACTTCTCAGGGTACATGTGAACACCCCAAGTATACTTCTTACGGCCACTTGAAAGAAATCCGAGAATTTCCCATTTAGCAGAGGAAGACAGATCCAGATGAATACTGTTTTAAAACATAATTGGGACCCCATTTTTTAACCTTAGGTTGGGGTGCCTGGAAAATTTTGTGTGTCTGATATTTGATCCCTTCTTTTTTTCTTAGCAAGACTACCTCTCTCTCCCACCCTTTTCAATCCTTTTCTCCTTGACCCCATTCATTCTGAATGACACCCCCCCCAAAAATAAATCCAAAAGGAAGCTTAGCACTTATATAAACTTTAAAGAATGTGCTTAACATCTTGCTTTAGCGTAATAAGCTCTTGCAGATAGAAGAATATCTGAAGTAAAGCATTCAATTAAAATCATTGGCTTTAGCACTCAAAGCCTTTTTCTCCCTGATTCCTAATTGTCTCTCTTAGAAACTTCTAAAGATTATCCTCTTCCATTTCTCTAAGCAGTGGTATTATTTGGTGTCCTTCTGGCATTTCCTTTCTCTTGTCCCTAAAACTTTCCATCGGTTTTATGTGCCTTGTGATTAATGATGATTAAAGAGGAGAGTTTTAAAAAATATAAGAATCCCAGCACATTTGGATTTGAGACCCAGAATCCTGGGAAGGGTTCTCTACTGATTACCACCAGAAATAATGTAGACAACCACTACCCTTTGGCTCCTGCAGGTCCCAGGAAATCACAAAAACGATCTTGGCAACTTACTACAAAAGAGAGGGTTCTCTGTGTACACAGTAGGGAAGCAGTCGCAGGGAAATAAAATAATTATGAGTACCTAAAAGCGGGAAAGGCTATCCAGACAATGTTAACCCATCTCTTGGCACTTTTTTAGTCCGTTAGTCTCTAAAATTGTTCAAACTGTCTAGATGCTTCTTGAAAGATTCAGCATGCAGCGAATTAGCCACCTTTCTTGATGCCCTGTCCACCTTTTGCCTAAACCTTCCATTTGGCCCAAAGCACAATCCTGAGTTGTCTGTAAGTTGACCAGCAAAAGGTTAGAACCCCAGACAGGTCCAAGAGGTGCTTAGCAATGGCACAGAGGCCAGCATGCAGCCTCTTGTTGCCCCTACCGATGGGGCCAATTGTAAGCACCTTTTCACTGCAAGAAGCAAGTCATGGTTTAAAACCAGAACACATCTTTTATTTGCTCTTGTTACCTGAGCATCTACAAGCTTTATAGATGTCTCCATGTTGCCCCCTAAACCTGACCATGAAACTAGAGAATTCCACTCTACAGATGGAGGATCCTGGGCAGAAGAGTGAGAACATCCAGCCTGGTTTCTTACAGCAGAATTGAAGGAAAATTTTTCTGAGTGCCTTTTAATGTGCTAGGATCAGTGCTATGAATTCTGTGTCATACTAGGAATAGTTCACTTCTGTGGAACACTTCCTACATGTCAGGAGCACTGTCTACATGTCAACATATCAACATGTCAAAATGTTGACATGGAGCATTTTCCCTATGTCACTTATATATATATTATCTCATTTAATCCACTCAACTACCCAATTTGATAAGTACTGTTACTGCCTCCACTTTAACAGATGCCAAAACTGAAGTTTATAACTTTTGAGCAACATGCTTAAGGTCACACAGCAACCACATGACAGAGAGGGATTTCAAACCCAGGGTGCCAACCCCAAAGTCTCAATTCTTTAAATTACCCCACCTCACCTACAGTGCCTGACCCTGTAGTTCAGTATTTCTATTTCCATGATCAGCCCTGAACCCTATCTAACGCAGGAGCAGAAGGGGATATTTTAAAGGAGTAACTATTTTTCACTACTCTTTCCACTACACACAACTATGTGTATCAACTAATATTTCACAAACATTCTCTGAGATGAAACCTATTGGGCCTTCCTGTTGCAGAATTCCATTAGCAAAAATGAGAGTCACACATCTATAAGAAATAACGGAATGTTTTGAACAAAAGTTCTGGGATCAAATCCTTGTTCTCCTTCTCACTAACTGGCCACAAGCAACTACATTAAACGCTCGCAGCCTCATTGTCTTCTTCATCCAAAATAGTGATGAGGAAATCTCATCTACATTTACAAGATGAATGGACCCAGAATTGTTGGTGAGAGAGAGAAGGAAAAGGCCACAAAACTAGAATCCTGGATGAAGGGTACTGGTAAGAGATAAGGCAATGAGAGGACACAAAAGATAGGTTTTTTGCTGGGAAATAGCCTAAGATTTTTTACAAAGAAGTTGTGTTGGGGGTGGGGTGACATTAAGGTCTTAAATGTTCTGTGTTGTACCATCAGGTTTATAATGGGAAACGGTGGTGGCTTTGTGGGTAAATGGTGGGGCTTAGCCATGGCCCTAGAGCTACCCAGGCAGAATAACATGGCAGAAATATGGCTTCCTGGTTCATCTCCTGGTGCAACTGCACTCCAGCTGTGTGGTCTTGGGCAAGTTTTTCAACTTCTCTGAAACTCAATTTCATGATCTGAGAAATGGAAAAAAGGTATCTACTTCATGGTAAAGGTTAAACAAGGTAGCTCTAGTCACATAACGGGTTCTCAGCAATAGGTTTTTCTTGAAGTATAAAGACACATGGGTTGATGGGCAGAAATGTCATCAGACATTCAGTCAAGTGGTAAAGGGATGCTATAAAGACAAGGCCGCAATTTGCCATCATGATGCAAGGAGGCGTGAACAGCATAACCCAACATGGCAACAGGCACATAGTAGTTGCCATATAAATTCATGAGATAGTTGTTTGGTTGATTGGATAACACTTAGAAAACCACTGAGCAGCTTTAAGCAAAGGAAGGCTGTAATCAGATTTAAAATTTGAGAACATTATTCTAGAAGAGGGTGGGGGACAGGCACCAGAGCAGAAAGGTCACTGCTTCCCTCTTCTAGGACAGAGATGTATTGGTGGGCTCTAATTCAGTGGAAGAATCATGGCAGCAGGATTCTGAGCAAGCTGAAAGGGTCAGAGATTAGGATGTTTAGAATTCAGATTGCCAATGAAGTGCTCCTTCTGGGAGTAAGAAGAGGTAGGACAGGAGCAAGGTAGGAGTAGCTAAGATTCCATGTCACAAAAGGCTAGTGATGGTTAGAAAGTGGAGAAACTGAGAAGCCAGGAGTGGATGCATTACCCTTCACGGGGCAGTGTCTTGTTTCCTTCTCAAAGCAAAGTTGCAGCGTCAGCACAGCTGTTCTCTTTTAACAGATGATGAAGTAGAGACTCAGAGGTTAAGTGACAGGCCAAGGACAGGAAAGTCATAGAGCTGGGCTTTCACCTAGGGAGGCTGGACTTCACAATGGCTGTGGCCTCTCGTCTATTTATCTGTTGCCCATTGACTCAGCTGTGTTCTTCACCCCTTCAAACGTCACTGTGTCCAGATAACATCTCACCGTTTGACTTCCTCTGTCCTTGCTGTAGTGGCTGCACTAAAGATGCCTCAGGAGCCTGAAAGAAAGGTGAGGATGAGATGGGGCAGGAGTGAGGGCAGGGAGATGTAGAATTACAAAGATGCAAGGTCATGAGAAGAACAAGTGAGGGCTACAGCCTGGCAGGCTTTTGCTTTGGCCAATCCAGGTGGAGAGCTATCCAGCCCCTCCCTAAATGCAAGGGTGTGCCCCCTCTACCTGCCACCAGCTCCCACAAAGCAAAGCACTGGGTATTGCTAAAACATCAATCATTCTCCACATACAGCGCTAAATGGTGTGTCTGGGCCATAAATACTGGCTAAGCACTTTGCAAACTGGGTTCATTTTTGCCACCATTTCATTCCTTTTCTACATCATTACCTATTGTGAGCATTTGGAAAAGTGGAAGCACCGCTCACAGCCAGCAGCAGCCCCCGTTGCATTGTCTGTCTCTCGGAAGATTTAGCAGGTGGAAAAATGGGGGCAGATATTTATCACCCTCAGCTCTGCTCACACTCACGCCAGCCCAGCGTGCCTGCTCGACCAGTGTCCAAGAGGAACTGAACAGGCTTTATTTGAGGCTCACAGTGGCCATTGGGCATCTTACTATGAACCAGGGATCTGAAGCTTCGTGATAGGAAGAAAAGTGATCACTCTTAGCCAGCTCTGTCTGGAGACTGCATTGTAAAGCCCACCCAACATTGCTGGGCCAGAGGTCTGAACACTACAGAAATAATGCCCATTGTCCTTCCCATAAGCAAAATGCTGGCTATTCCCAGTTCCATCACTGAACTGCCAGTGTGAACTAAATGAAAAGTGGAGAGATTTCAAAGGTGTAGCCTAGTGAGGAAAGAGTCGCTGAGAGCAGGACACTTTCTCAGGTAACTAGACTAGCATTGAAATTCCACATTTGGTACCTTTAGGTCATAATACGGGGAATTTCTTCTTCTGCTCTGGGAGGATTAGCATGTGGTAGACTGATGCTCCTGTGGAAAACAAATAATGCAACAAACAATATTTAAAATATCTGTTTGAAGGCGTCAGAGAGCAGCCCAGGCAGCAATAAGTGGAGGGGCCAAGAGCCTAGGGTGAATGAAGAAAGGCACAGGGGTGAGCTGTCATGAGACTACTTCTCTCCTTGTGGTATTCACCAATTTCGGCGCAATGACCAGAGGCCAAAAAGCTGGACAAAACTTGGGCATCTTAAAGGCTTCAAAGGAGAAAAGTTGGAGTCCAGACCCCACGAAGCTGGCTGGCTTCTGTTCACTTCCAAAGGCAAGCCTTCTGTTCAATGAGTTGCCTGAAGCTGGCTCCAGCCACAGGCTTTTGCTCTATAGATTCCCAAATATGAGACAGCTCACTGCGGCTTTCGAGAACCAGGGATGTATGTGGGGATCTTGGAAAATGCAATTAACAGTCCTCTCAATAGCTTTGGGATCAGAAAGAAAGTGTACCTTGCCCTTCCATCACTCAGGGTAAGAATCACTGCACAGCTCTTTCCAAAGAAATGCTCCAATATCCTATCACCCTTCCCTATGCTTCCAAGTTTGTATGCCCTGTCTTTACACCCCGTTTAATAGCCTCCAGTGTGTAAGGGTTTGGAGTTCCAAAACCAGTTTTCAACCATCTCCTGTGTAACTTCTCCAGCATCTCACTTTGCACTATGGGAGTAGTTGGCCTTTATTATCCTAGAACTTCAAGTGAAACAGAGTCAAGTCCTATTTTAAATATCCTTTTGAGAGAAAGAAAGTTCATGAGCAAATAAATAAATAAACAAATGAAAATTAAAAAAGCACCTGCTCAGTATAAATACTTAAAGGAAAATAGCCTGGGAACCTCACTGGATCGCTGTAATTGCTCCCGGAGTTCAGGGCTGAAGGAAGATGGATATTTCTTCCTTAGTGTGAGGCCACTTGCCTTTTGCCAGCAGAAACAGGCAACAAGAGGCATTGAAGCTGATACTAAATCTGCACAGGAACATTTTCCCCCAGCTGTGTGCTAACTTCCCTTAGAAGCCAAGTTTATACCAAAGTAAACACTTGCTTTCTCACACAGAGAAGCTGGGCAGGCCAGAGAGTCTGTGGTTCTTTAGTCATGGCCTGTTGCTTTCACAAGAACTTAGGCCATAGATCACTTCTCCAGCCCCAGGTAGCTCCCACCTGTGTGTGTGGTGAATATGGAGCTGTTTTCACTTTTTCTGGAGTCCAACTACCTTTCTAGAAGGACCTGAGTGTCAGACATCCTAGGTTCAAATTCTAGCTTTCCCACTCACCAGCCCTGAGACCTCCAGTGAGCTATGTAACTCTGGTGTGTATGTGATGTGATACTACATACAAAGCATCCGGCAGAATGCATGAGACATAGCAGGGACTCAGACAATTTGTTCCCCTTCCCTCTGGGGTACACTACAATCCATGATTTCTTGCACTGCCCTTCCTTCTACGGGTCATAACACTATATCAGTGACCGTAAGAACAAAAAATTAAAATACCACCCAAGGTAGAAAAATCCTAGTAGTTGTCATTATCTGCATTCATAGAGACACAAAGTGTAGCTACGGACAGGGCCATAGAGAGGGCTGGACCAACATCTTTCCATCTCACAAATGAGGACACTTAAAGGGACAGAAGATGCCCATTTTAGTCCAGAGAGCCACTTCATTTAAGATCTGGCCCAGAAGTCAAGCTTCCTGTCTAAATTGGGAATAGGCATGTGCTTACCTATTTTCTGGGAGTGGCCGGGAACAGCCTGATACACTACAGCTGGAAGAAAGGGGCAGTGTGGAAAGAATGAGAACCAGATAGACAAGCTAGAGTAGAACACCAAGGAAGAGACACAGCCAGACAGATGTGATAGTAACAGGAGACTGCTGTTCCCCTGTAAGTGCGTGTTGGGCATATACTTTCTGCCTCCTCTGAGCTAGATGCATTATGTACATTATCACATTTAATGCTTAACAACTCTGTAAGATTATTGCCATTCTTACTTCAACATGGGGAATCTGAGATACTTGGAGGTGAAGTAACTTGACCTACATCCTATCATGAGAAAGTAGTGGAACTAGGATCTGAGTGCTGGTCTGTCTGTTGTAGACAAGAGAGTTCAGTCTGCTGCACTGTATTCAAATCATTCACAAATAATTGGTTCAGGCAGGTTCATCATACTGAGTGTCCACGATGAAGTCACAAGACTATTTCCATAGGACGGCACTTCACAGAATGTGTTTGTTTGTTCATTCATTCATTCATTCATGTTCTGTTTTCCTTTCTTCCATTCATGAAACAAGCACGAAACCATGTCTCAGTTGATATTCAGATACTCGATCCAAGACCTTTGCTCTTCTGCCCATGATGACATCCCGTCCTCACTCCATCCCATGAAAGTCATGGGAACATCCAGATAGAAGCTTTTGGGGATTAGTTGGCTTGAACTGTGTCCCCTAAAATATATATATATGTTGAAACCCTAAGCCCCAGTACCTCAGAATATGACTTTATTTGGAAATGAGATCTTTACTGATTTAACCAAGTTAAAATGAGGTTATTAGAGTGGGTCCTAATCCAGTAAAAATGAAGTTAAATCCCCTCTCCCCAGGTTCAGTGTCATCTACGCCTATCATTCTAAATGCTACCAGATTGTCTTTGGCAACAAAGCTATCCCAGACCCCCATGTCTCATGCATTCACTTGTTCCGTTAAATTTTCCGAGTACTGATTCCATGCCTGATACTATTCAGGTTGCTGGAGTCACACACACACACACACACAATAGGCCTCAGCTATGAAGAAACTCACATTTGAGAGAGAGAAGCATATTCAGAAATTCAGGAAGGCAGCTCCAAGCATCCTCCACAAAGAAGAGGAGAGGGCAAAGAATCAAAAGAAGATGGCAAAATGATGACAATTGTTGGATCCAGGTAAGGGTGTGTGTGGGCTCATAAAACTATTCTCTCTACATTTTGTATATATCAAAATTTTCCATGATAAAGGTTTTTTGGGTTTTTATTTATTTATTTATTTATTTATTTTTATTTGTGAAGAACAGAGACTTTCTACCTACAGATAAAGTTCTACCCTATCAGTGCTGGTGAGGATCCCTATACTAGTCAGGAATGGGACAGAGAAAACTTGGGTTTTTACCATCTGGAGAAAGATAGTGCCAGCAGAGAATGAACAGAGTCCTGGAGTTCTCTTCTACTCTCCCTGGATGCTAAAAGCTGCAACTGATTGACCAACATTTTAGTGACCGTGTCCAAGACCATCAGACTTTAAGTGGAAATAATGGCTTAGAAATAAAAATGCATGAAGCTGTTTGGAAATTTTTCTTTTTACAAATTTTCTTTTATTATGTCTTGAAATATGTGTGTAGTATTGTAAATTTATCTAAAATGAAAGAGTAGTTACTGTTTGAGCAAGCCATAAAACATGCTATCAAGCTCAAAATCGCCCTCCAACGTTAATAAACATTTAGCAACAAAAACTACTATCCACATTAAATTTGACTATTAATATGAAATAGAACCACCATCTGTACTGTTAAACAGAAAATGTTTTACTCTTTCAGATATGATTGTTACTGAAAAAAAATATAT
This sequence comes from Craseonycteris thonglongyai, assembly GCA_004027555.1. Lineage (NCBI taxonomy): Eukaryota > Metazoa > Chordata > Mammalia > Chiroptera > Craseonycteridae > Craseonycteris > Craseonycteris thonglongyai. Next base: position 8,602 of record PVKE010039227.1, read on the forward strand.
ATATATAGTAGTACATTTTGAGTCCTAATGGGAGTTTTAAAGGGTCTAAGCCAAAATAATCCTGAGAAATTTCAAGTCACCTGTTTTTATAGATAGTTTCAACTTCCTTATACAGTGTTGGAAACTCTGTATAATGGATTGGATATATGTGTATAAATCCTCATCTCTCTGTGAGATGACAATCGTATTAAGATACCATCAACCCTCTTCCCCAACAGTCAATGAGTCATTCAATCAACAAATAGGTATTAAATTGCTGCAATGTTTCAGGCACTTGCAGAGGCAAAGCCTTGAAGGAAATGGGCTTATTCAGCGATACAGTAATGAAAACTAATATTTGAAGAGCATTTTTACACTGGACAAATTGCAAAGAACAAAACACTCCTATTGTCCAAGCAAGTCTCTGAATCTCAGTTTCCTCATTTGAAAAGGAAGGACAATCTTATCATCCAGCTGAACAGTTTTAGGGTTTTGGTTTTTGTTGTTGTTGGGTCCTCTTGGTCTCTCCTTTCTCTTTTTTTTTTTTTTTTTTGCTTTTATTCAAAACCACTCGTTGAGCAACCACTTTGCTGCAGAGGCTGTATTTCTATTGCTGTCACAGACCATTGCTGTTATGATCCAATGAACTGTGACATCACCTAGCATCCAGCTTGGCAAAGGCCAAGCTCCTTAAATGTCCATTCCCTTCCCATTCACTTATTTCACCGGATTTTTCCCCAGACCTCCTCTTAGCCCACTTTCCCAGCCTGCCTCTTTGGCACTGGTTCAGTCCCTTCTGCCACTCTGTCTTGGGCCTCAAAGCCCAGTCCCCCATGGGAAGCAACTAAAGTCAGCCCAGCACCCTAATGGGCAGGGCTCCCACGAGTGCCAGTCCAACCCTGTCAGTGTGACCCAGATGGGGTGATGGGCTGGGGGATTGAGACAGTCGCATCTACTGTACTGAATGAGACAGACGTTAACTTTTAACTGCTTCTGATGCTGCTGAATTCTTGGGAACCACTTGAATAAGCAACACTTTGTGTTTCCTCATTCCTGGCAAGGCTGACCCACAAAGAGGGCTCCCTCAGACACTACATGGGGGCTTGGGGGGGGGGGGCGGCCTGAGTGGCTAGGCCAGCCGTCTCCCTGGAAAGCAGGCTTCCTATTCCTCAGCCATTAGTAACACCATTCCCTTCATTCCCTGTCACGCTATCAAGTTCTCCCTTCTGACCAAGGAATCCCATTAATTTTCTGTGATGTGCATCCCACATGACATCATCTCTGTTCTTTGAAATTCAAAAGACTAGATTAATGAACCACAAACTTCAAGCAAATTGGCTTGCATAATCCATCACATCTGAACACCGCCCCCAGCCCCAAAGAATGGCAGAAATTTCCCAGGCTGCTTTTAAAAGTGAACACAGACACTGTGTTCATCCTTCCTAGAAATGTTATGTGCCGTGGTGTGCTGGAAACTAAATGGTCCCATTCTCCGTCTGGTATTTTATTGATACAAATTTAACCTGTTCAAATGTTATATTAAATTCCAATTCTTTCCAGAATAATTTACATTTAAGTCCTTATTCCACCAATCTATTGAAAATATCCCTCTTGGCAGCCTTTCAAAAAAGCTATACAAATTGCAAACTCTTTCAGATTTTGTTGAAGTATTAAGAACACTACTTATCCTCATATTCAACTGGGGCCTTTTATTCCATTCCATTTCCCCAAACTCCTTTCATATAATGTCAGAGACACAAAAAGCCAGGAACAGTGACTGGGCACGACCATTCACCTTTCCTTCAGCAGTGAAAATGACATTAACATTCACAAATGAAAAAATATATATCAAACTAATTACCTCCTTTTCTTCCAAAGTAAAAGACAATCTAACACCATTCTTTTTAGACATAATGCCATTTATTTCACATAAGGGGGGTTTTTGTGCTCCAAAGAGACAGGGTTTAATACATGTGAATCAAAACCCAGATTAGTTAATTAACTGATGTGTCTGAGAATGAAAGGAAGAATCAAGATGCTGTAAGAAATGTCGGAAGCCCAGAGAAATGTCAGGCTAGGTGAGACAAGTTCATGTGGGCCATAATTTTCTCTGTCAGTGAAACACAAGATGCTTATTTTTGCTTCTTTTCCAAAAGCACGAGAGAATAAAACGTTGGGTTAGCTGGAATGGTCAGGAAATGAATCATTGCTAGATAGCTAAGTTCAGAGAGCAGAAGGTAAATTCTTTAAGACGTGAAAGTTTTTGTTTCTTTGAACCATTTCCCTGCTAAACATTGCTCATTCATTCAGTCATCACTATGAACACCAAGACCTAAGGACTTGATGAATTGTTTGGGGTTCTATGTCCCTTCATTAAATTACTTCAAATCATACTGGACACGGCTGATGGTCACCTCTAACCTGACTGGCTATTTCCTGGCTCCCAGGTGGGCTCTCGAAGACTGAGTCTCAGACAGGTAACACAATGCTGGGGTGACTTCCAAGGTGTCATTGCTAATGATGAACTATCTGCCTTCCCCAAATCTCTAACCCTAGGTAAGAATTGGTTAAGACAGTCATCACATCTACAGGTCTCCAACCATGTCCCCCACTTCCCCAAGAAGATAAAAATGCAGAGATCATTTCCTTAATAGTCACAATCACATCCGGGTTGTCATGGGCAGACACAGTTCTCACTGATCCAATCTTGAGTTTCCAAAGAGGAAGAACAGAACGTTTGGATTCTTGAATAGAGAGCTTGCTGTCTCTGGCAGTCCGATGTCTCACTGAAAGTTCTAGAAAACGTCCAGGCTGACAGAGAACAAGGCAGTATCATTATCACTGAAGAGTTACCAGATAATTCTCCGAGATAAATCAATCCATTAATTTTACTACTGCTCTAACATCTCTGCATGTCTGCTTTGTAAAATTTCTTGGCGTACCAAGTTATAAACATTTATACCTATACTTTGGACGTCTATAAATTTTCCAGACTTGAAACTGTTTAAAGTGATTACACAACTTTTTTTTTTTTTTTTTTCTGTTTTTGTGTGGAAGTCAGTACATTTCAAAACACTCCATGTGGAATCTTGCCTGTTTAATGCAGGGAGACAAGGACCCACTGATTCTTCTGTCACTGTTCCAGCCCTGCCTGTGAACATCCAATACTTAATTACAGAGCACTGTCACAGTGTTCCCTGGGATTTCCTTTCCAGCTGAGTGATTTGAGGAACATTTTTAAACATTTCTTTATCTGTAAAACACACAACACAATAGTACTCACCTCATAGATTGGTGTGATAATTAAATGAAACAATGTAAGTAAATAGACAAGCAGAAAGTCTTTACAGAGAGGAAGTTTCTTGGCTTCTGTTGTCGATTTGTGTTAGATTCTGTGCCTGCTCTCATTCTTGTTGTTCCTTCTCCTTTTTATTTTCTGTTTTCTGCTTGGCCACATTGCTATCATCCACCCCTGTTCACAGCTGCAGACAAGCCTGCTCCTCCTAATTTTTTATGTCGTATTTTCTGCGAGTTGACGATGTAAAATGAAGCTTCCTAGAATTGTGCATAAAGCAAGAGAAACTAGGCCCAGAACTGGGGCCTCTGCTTTGCCCTAAAATCCTTCCTGAGCAACTTAGTGACATTTATGTTCAGTACATGTAGCCTCCTTTCATTCCCCAGTAGCTGCGTCCTGAATGACTGTGACTTCCAGCAGTCCCACCTCTGATGTGCAGTCAAGGACCACACTTGCATGTCATTTTCTCAAAACATTCCTCACATTATCGATTTTGTCCAAGAATTTGAAATCAGAAAAAAAAAAAATATATATATATATATATATGCATATATATATATATATATATGCATATATATTTGTGAAACATAGAATTTTTTTCAAAAGGTTGTAAGTTAAAGAAAGTGCACAATTTTATTTATGAAATATTGTCATACAGTAACTGCATCTAGTCAAACTTCCAGATTTAACTCTTTTCTTTAGAAGGAAAGAGAAACTATCACAGATTGAAAGAGATCTGAGAGCTGGATCAACCAAATGCACTGGGAAGGCACTGTTTGAAACCTAACTTGAAGAATCTAACAAAAAAAAGATCATTTTGAGACAATTATGAAACATTAAACATGAAAAGGATGTTCTATGATATTAAGGAATGATTGCTATTTTTATTGTGATGCTGAGATTAGAACTATATATCATTTTTAAAAATCTTTATCTACTGGAAATACAGACAACTGTATTTACAGGTGAATTATATAATGTTTGGAATTTCCTTTCTAGCACCTCAGCCAAAAAAGTGTGTGTGTGTGTGTCTGTGGAGAATAACAAAAATAACAATATAGATAAGTACTGAACCTGGAGAACGATATCTAGAGGTTTATTATGCTATTTTCATTATCTTTTTTAAGGTCAAAAGTTTTCCAAAGAAATCTTTACATTTATAGGCTGATACATTTTTAGAATGTCATTTTAGCGAACACATTAAAGCCCTATGCTCCCTGAGATGAAAGTCTAACTGAAAACGCAATCGATCCAGCCAGCCATCAGCACTCATTGAGCACCTACTGTGTGCCCAGCCAGGCAGCTCTGAGAGGTCACGCTCATTAGTAAGCATTCGTAGCATAGCCTTTGACACTTGAATGCATTTATGCTCATCTAATCAATTTTGCAAAATCACGGTGATAATAAGAGTCTCATTTAGGATTAGCAGTTTGAAAGACAATTCAATGTGTCCTTCTGACCTTTGATCAAATCTCCAGAATTTTTAATTAATATATAGAAATGTATGAAGGTGGTGTCCATTATTATTCACCAAGTTAATGAAAATTTATACAAAGAAACAGCTCACCTATCTCTCTATCTTCTTTGGCCTCAGTTTCTTTGGTCTTTCAAATGTGTGAAGCACTCCTAAGGCTATTTTTGGCATCCCCTATTACTTCCAAATGAAAAAGTCTTATTTCTTTAATAATCTGAGTCTAGCAAAAAAAAAAGCATGTACCCAAGAATCAGGAAATAGGAGCTCCACAGACTCTGGCAGGAATGAAATGCAGGACTTAAGAGAGTCCCTTTTCACACACTGAGTCTCAGTCTCTCCAAATAGGAAATACGGCTAACTGTACCTGTTACACATTTTATAGGATGCCACAAAATTATACTTATCCCCATATTACAGGCATTCTACAAACGTATGTGTGGGAAATAATATGTAATAACTTGACAGGCAGGTACAGAGTAAGTTCAAGGTACCTCTGTCCTCACTTCAAGCCTTTCTACTCTTCTCAGAGAAAAATTAATATGTCCTAATAGACATCCTTGCCTGGGTCACCTTCATGTTCATTTGAATGCTGGGGTTCATTTGCTCTTATATGTCATGTCTGAAAGCCTAGTGAGGTGTGGATATGGTGGCAGGGTATCCGAGAGGCACCTGTAAGTGATACATGGGTGGTTTCATACCCGGTGAGCAGCAGAGGTGGCTACACAATATTTTTCAACCATATTCTTCAACTCATCCACTGGTGACAGTGGCTCATTGTGGCACACGGCAACTCAGTGAGGGTGCGCCTCCCTCCGCAGGACATATCCAAATCTTCTGGGGTGTCTTTTTTATGGTAGCACTTCTCTAGGATACCCTTTACTGTGCAACATGAATACAAATGCTTCAAAATATTGAGGCAATGAAATCCCTCCCCTCCCTCACTAAGCATATGGTAGCAGTGCATGCAAGCAACAGGCATGACCATTCACTCCATGGACAAGGAAACCCAATGACAAAGATAAGGAGGGGAAGGGAAATGAGTGCCTTAACTAACAGGATCATTAAAACTCTGTAAGTGGCCCCTAGGAGGATTGGAGGCATATTAAGAACAAATAGAAGAACATTGTACAGGGGCAAACCATGGCCTTCCCCACAGACTTGAGCTAATGCAGTGGCCAGGAGTGACCTCTGATAACTCACCCTGGAAAGTTCAGCTTTCCTAGCTGAGCCCTGACAGGTCCTAGGTAGGTAGGTGGCCTCAGACCTCCCAGTGATGGGTCTAGAATTAGTGCCTTAGAGCCCACATCTGTTAATCATCACCAACCAGTCTGAGTCAGCTCTTGTTTGCCCGCCCATAGGCCAGCCCCCACTTCAGCATCCTCAGCCTTTATATAGATACGCCCAGCTTCTTCTTCCCCCTTCCCCAGCACACCTGATAGAGCGAGGCCACTGTGATCTCAGAATACTCCTCTCACTTAAATGATTCTGAGTTTCTATTATTTCTAGTAAACCGGAACCTGCCCCTTCCCACTCTCCTTCTGAATTAGACTTAGAATATCACAAAGCTGGAAGGGACTCAAAGAAACCAAACCATCCCTTTGTATCCCTTGGTGGTATTGTGCTCAGCTCCTGGGCAAAGATTTCGCCATCCCCACCTCAAATGTTAATAACTCCATTTGTATTCTGGCGGTTCTCTACATGTGTCTGTTCAGCTCTTCTCCCAGGATTTTGGACTGCAAATACCTTGGTGACAGCAG